>JABSNV010000444.1:0-101321 GCA_024085815.1 Flaveria linearis | reverse complement strand
TTTAACATGAATAAGTAACAACACACGTAAAAACAATCAGAAAAAGCTCGTCCACAAGAACATAAGAATGTACTTGAATCAAAATGCAAATAACAATTAAACACAATAAACATCACAAACCCACCATCAAATCAAGCCAAACAAACAAACTGAAAATGTTTTACTTTAGTAATGCTCCTTTTCCTTCTTTTCTTCACTCTTTGAATGATGATGGCCATGAAGCTTGTCCTTAATCTTTTCAAAGATACCCTTCTTCTCCTTATGTTCAACTTCAGCAGTACTGGCATGGTCGTTATGCGACACACGGGATGTGGTGGTGGAGCAACAACGCATTCCTCCTCGATCTTCTCAACGAATACCTTTTCCTCCTCAGCTGGTTCACAAGTTGGCTCTGGAAGGGGTGCCTTTTTCTCCTCGTATTGCTTCACTGGGACACAAGCTTCTTCCTCATGCTTCTTGATGTTCTCAACTTCTTTCTTTTCTTTCTCTCTTCTTTCTTTCCTTGTGTTCCTCAATTCTTTCTTAATTTCTTCTTTTTTATCATTAACCTTTCCTTGAGTTCTTCGGTCTTATCCTTGATGTTCTCTTTAACTTGTTCTACTTTGCACTCAATATTTTCTTTAAGTTCCTCTATTGTACTTGGCCTCCTCTACCTCTCCTTAAGTTGTTCTTTAAGGTTGTCTTTCTTGTGTTGGCCTCATATTCTTTTCTTGGATTTTCTCTTGATTTCTTCTTCTTCTTCACACTCTATTTTTCCTTTGAGTTGTTCTATTTCATCTTAGTTTTCTCCTTTCTCTTCTACTTCACACTCGACCTTCTCCTGAATTCCTTAGTTTTGTATATGACCTCCTCTACTTCTTCATTGAGTTTTTCCTTGTGCTCTTTGTTTTTATACTTGATCTCGTATTCCTTTTCCTTGATTCCTTCTTTGGCTTCTTCTACTTGGCACTCGATCTTTTCCTTAAGTTCCTCCTTTTATGTTTACCTTCCTCCACTTTTTCTCTATTTTTTCTTTGAGCTCTTCTATTTTTTCTCAATTTTCTCCTTTTCCTCTTATATTTTAAGGTCCAACTTCTCCTTGAGCTCTTCAATTTTGCACTTAGCCTCCTTTATCTCTTCCTTGAGCTTTTCCTTGTGCTCTTCATATTTGTACTTGGCCTCATATTCTTTTTCTTTGATTTCTTCTTTGGCTGATCTTCCACTTCACAGTACTCTATCTTTCCTTCAGTTCCTCTCTTTATGTTTAGCTTCCTCACTTTATCCTCTATTTTTCCTTGATCTCTTGATTTTCTTCTCAACTTGTTCTTTTTCTCTTTTACTTTACACTCAACATTCTCTTGAATCTTCTATTTTATGCTTTAGCTCCTCCACTTCTTTCTTGAGCTTTTCCTTGTGTTGTTCGTTTTATACTTGGCATCGTATTCTTTTTCCTGATTTTGTCTTTGTCTTTCTACTTTACGCTCGATCGCTTCTTTGAGTTCCTCCTTCTTGTACTTGATCTCTTCTGCTTTGTCCTTGATTTTTTCTTCGAGTTCTTCTATTTTGCCTTCAACTTCTCCTTATGCTCTTCTACTTTACACTCAACGTTCTCCTTTAGTCTTCCATTTTGTATCTGATCTCCTCCCACGTCTTCCTTGAGCTTTTCCTTATGCTCTTCATATTTGTACTTGGCTTCGTGTTCTTTTTCTTTGATCTCCTCTTTCGCCTCTTCCACTCTCGCACTCTATCTTTTCCTTGAGTTCTTCTTTCTTATATTTGGCCTCATCTACTTTTCTTCGATTTTTTCTTGATTCATGTACCTTTTCTGCAATTTTCTCCTTCTCCTCTTCTATTTTTTTCTCAATCTTTTCCTTCAACTCATCTGTCTTTTATCCTCATGATGAATATCCTCTTCATAGCAAGACTGCAATAGTCACACAAAGTAAAATTTAGTCAAGTTAAAATCCCACATGACAAAATATTAAACATGTAACGTACGTACGTACGGTTGTTTACAAATATTGACACTCTTATTTTTCTTATTTATAATTTTATTTTACATGAAAAGGGGAATACTTGGATAACTAAAAGATGTGACCAACGAGTTAAGTAGAATTTGCCAAAGACTTCATCATGTTAATTTTTTAAATAAACTAGCTAGTCTAAAAACTTGTGTACTACAACAGTTAAATAAAAAAAATATTCAATTGAATTTTAATAGTTATAAAGATTTAGAAAATAATAAAACAAAACGAAAACCAATTATTTATTAAGTGAAAAGAATTTAGAAGAGAGAAAATAGATAGCAAAAACAAAATTATTTATAAGGTGAATATATTATTTAATTGCACGCTCATATGCCTGTTGTTGTGTTCTTCTTATAAGTTCAGTAATTTTCTTGATACATATATGATGCATATGTAATTATGCATTCATATCTTCACTTTTTTTTCATTACAAAACTCTGAAAGATCTTATACAACTTTAAGTTTGTAATAATTTTATATTGAAATTAACTAAAGAAAAATTAAAACAACTTTATGAGTGCATTTCCTAACATTAAATACAATATAACAATCTATAGAGGAAAACTAATAAATATTAAATCAAAATGAAATAAAAGAACAATAAAAAAGAAAACTAATATATCCACAGTGAGAACCCAGGGTTTATAATGCTGACTATATTAGAATACAATAAAAAAAAAACACTATACTTGTATTACATAGGTGTTACGAAAAAATACTAACTATATTTGTAACTCTGATATTAGTTTTTATAGAACCTATAAATTTTATATCTAGATTTCTAACAAATATCAAAAAGTATAAATTGTCAGAAAAACAAAAATAAATTATATGTTAAATAAAAACTAAAAGAAGAAAAAAGGAAAGAAATATTTTGAGAGCGTGCCACAGGTTATATTAGTTTTAGAAAACAAAAGAATAAACGTTATATTTACAAATTATTTTGCCTCTCGTAATAATTTTACAAAAAAGTTTCTATAAACATGTGGAACATGCAATTTACATATGGATGCATATATATAATTACTAAAGTGGTGCTTTCCTTTGGATATTTAACAAGAATCTTTCTTGACATTATTAACTCATAGCTTCACTATTTTTATTTACATGCATACACATATATACATACACATGCATATATACACGCACAGAAGATAGTTCTCAGATGACATAGTTTTAAGAGAATAATAAGAACAAAATAAATCTTTCATGTTTTCAATCTATATATTTTTTCAAAACATAAGAAAATTACTAAAATACCTATTTATTCATCTATCTTGAAATTAAAAAGGATGAACATATTTTATTATTTATTATAACTACACATATGCAAGTAGTTTATAGAACACTTAAAAGTTAAGAAAACACATAAACATATTTTAATGATTTTTCATATAGATACCATACACACATATGTAAAAACTGAAACTTTTTAAGAAATAAATTATTGGTAAAAGTTTAAACCATTTAGTTTTTTCTCATGGTAATTTAGTGTTCTGAAATACATCACAACACACATACGCATACAAATACATCACAACACACATACGCATACAAATACACATACACATACATAAACCATCATTAGAATTTTAGATGTTGTGTTTGCTGTCATATTGTTCAAAAGAAAAAATGAAAACTTACACTGCTGTAGTTGCTTTCTTTTCTTCTCCTCCTCACACTCCGGTTTCAATGACACTTCACAACCGCGACACTTTCGCAGTCCTCATCGGCCTTAGGGACTTGGTGGTGGTAAACCGAATTATCAGCCATGATAACAGAAACAACAAAAAACAAACACGCGATAACAAACGGTCACAACAAGAAAAAAGAACAAAACACACGGGTAAGTATGTGAATAACTTGGGTTGCTTTTATGGAATCAAAATGAGAGATTGATGCTTTGAAATATGAATGAATGTGTGTTGAAGAGAGAAAACTATGGGTGTTTATATAGGGACTTTCACGCGTAGGGGCTGCTAATAAGATGAAATTGCATAATATTTTAATGAATAAAGAATGAAGGTGACAATTGGTCAGAAAGTGCCAATGGATTAAGTAACCTATAGGGGTGGTTTATTTTGAATCCATAATTCTATCCTAACTTTGTTTTTCTAGAATGATCATACACCCTCTTAATTGTTATGGGACTTTATTATCAATCATTTTTTATTGGTAGGTGTACAGTTCTGCTTACGCATCTCTAAAACCCAGGAAATCCACAACTAAAAAAAAAACTTATGGTTCAACCTGAGCATTTTTCCCTAAACTAGACTCGAACCGTCAACTTCCTCTATGAGAACCCCCGGAATACCACTGCGCCAAACGGCCAATGGTGTCACTTAATTAGGAACACCTTCTAAACATTGTATTGTTAAGTTATAATCCTTTTGTTTCTAACTTGGTGCCAGCTCAAGCAACTTTCTTTACGTTATGAGTTATTATACGATGTTTGTTTTTTTATATTTGTCAATCGAGTTTTGACACCATATTAACTAGCAAAATTACTTTACAAAATAAACGGTCGCCAGTAAAATTCTTTAAACGACTAACTCACACATCTATGAAAAATATATTCAAATTACTCATAGAATATTTTTTGTCCCTTTAAGATTAATTGACTTTCAATAGATGTCCAATCCTATGTAATGTTTTTATGAGGGTCTAAATTTATTTGTAAAGTTAAGTGAGGCAAATAAAATATATATGTATCTTGCTTAGTATTTAGTGATTATAATTTGTTTAAATTTAACAATCATAAAAAATTCTTCATTATTACTCCCTACTTCAAGTTAATTAAAAAATCGTATGTTTATTTTACCTCACTTAGTTTTAAAATGTTAGATATTTCTAAATATATTATATAGGATTGAAACACATAATGATAACTTTATGAGTCTAGAATGAAATAACTCTAGGTGACTTTGATAAAACATTTAGAAAACTTGGTAATATATTAAGAAAAAACTTAACTATAAATAAGTGGTGGTTATTATCAATGAAAAAATAAAATAAAATAACAAATTGTGTTCCCAATTCAGCCACAAATTTCATTAAGAGAAAACAAACAGAAGAATACAAATATAAATGTCGTCGGAAAATCGGTGGCCGTATTTTTAAAAAATAAAATAAAAACATGTTCGCAAACGCATCTTGCTAATAACTAAAAAGAGAGAAAATATAAGAAATTGCAGCCACATATCCGAGGACAACTTTTATTTCAAAAACTTACGGGAAACAATTTGGTCGCAAAAGGTTCAAAAATTCAATCTCTAATGTGGTTGAAGCAATAATCATAACCAAAGTAAATCATATTCATAGCAATGCTATTAACGAGGTTTGGTGAGGGTAAGTTGTAAGCAAACTAGAAATGACAGTTAAACCCAAACCTGATAAAAAAAATCCGAAACATTTGGGACGAGTATGAGGTCGGGTAAGCGGGTATGGGACCGGTACGGATCACGGGTTTGGGACGGGTATGGGATGACATGATAAACCGTTTACCCGTCCCGCTTACCCGTCCCGCTTACCCGATTAAACATACACGTCTAACAAATTATATTCCCGAAATAATTTTGGTTTTCGTTATCTTAATTATATTACATTTTATTTAGTTATTTTATTTATGTTATCTTATTGTCAAGTTCTTTAGTTTCCATATTCTTCTTATTTGTCATTTTTTAATATCTTACTTGAGTAACTTGACAATTAGAGTTTTTATTCTCCTTCGAACTCTAGGCACTATCAGAAGAGAATCAACAAGACATTAACAAATAGATTGGTCGAAAAGAAATAGTAACAAAGAGATTGGCTACAATATCAAAGAGATACCGATGGGTATACCAGCAGGTATGCTTCATGAAATTAACAGGTATACCTCATTACCCGCAGATATGCACGATACCTGACGGGTAAATATGTGATACATACCTAACGGGGTTTGAGCCGGATACGAGATATGATTTATAATGGGGTATGAAGTTAGGATTACCTAAACTCGTCCAATTGCCATAGTAAGCATTACCTCTTTCCTAGAAAATAAATATGCTACTTCCAGCAAGATCCTCGACAAGAACCAATTGCTCAGCAAGGACGATAAATACACATAAGATATATGAAACACACACCGGTATATTCTATCAGACAACACATATCCATCAATCAGTATAGTAGAGACAACAACATATAATAATCAACAATATACAAGGGCCAATAATCAATCACTACACAATTGATACCATAAAGCAAACAATAAACAACAATAAAACATGACATAGATGAGGCAAATAGTGACACTTAGCGATTGACAATAATCAAACATGTACTAACACATAGGGCTACAGGCTAAAATCCATATACGATACATTTAAACCCTCTCCTAGATGTACTTAACCTTAATTATACGCCTCCATGTACTCCTATCATGTACCATATCCTCAGAGAGGTGCAACTCTAGCACATCCTGTCTAATCTTCCCCTCTCAAATCATTTTGAGTCTACCTCTACTCCTCCACACCTCGACATTTAGGTTCTCCACTATGGTAACCAGTAATTCATACATCTCTGCTTCACATGCTCAAACCACCTAATCTCCATTTTTTAATCTTATCCGCCATACTAGTACTCCTAACCTGCGTTTAAAGACGTCAGTCCTTATCTGGTCTAGCCTTGTTTTCCCATACATCCACCTCAACATCCTCATCTCTACTACTTCCATTTTACGTATATGGTTCTTCTTGATTGCCCAACACCCCGTTCCATATTGTATAGCTAGATGAACCATAACTCAAAAAAAATCATTTATCCCGGTTGGGAAGTTTTTGTTACAGAGTACCCTAGAGGCTGCCATCCACCTACACCAGCCTAACCAAATCTGGTGTGTAACTTGGTGTCTATCTCTCCATCACCATGTACATATGAACCTACATTCTAGAATACATGCGACACGCTTAACCTTTAATGATTATGTCGAACTCGTTGTGGACGTCTTCTCCACTGAAGTTACAATACGTATTCTCCATTCGTCTAACTGCACATCCAGTGTCCTTTTACAATGTCCACTAAGTATGGGCGAAGGATATAAGGGGCCGGAGGGCCCTTCCTCCCAAAATTAAATTTGATTTCGCCTCCGCCCTTCCTATAGGATTGATCAAGCTCCACCATGCCACTTAGACAATATCATCCGCAAAAAAACATGCATCACGAAACTATCCCCTACATCGACTTGACATCTCATCAAGGATATTTATTTTTTAAAAAATTATAGAACGTTAAAATAAAAATGGCAACAGAGCAGACACCGAGCAGACACATTATTATTTAAAAAATTAATACGGTAAAATAAATATTGTTATACAACTAGTCACAACCTATCCTATTAACTCTGAAGCAAGGAAGATTCTTTGCTTTGCTACACTACATCCTGGACGGAAAGGAGGTGGTTGTTGAACATCTTCCTAGGCCCCTTCCATTGTACATCTTCCTTCTTCTTTCCCTTCGAACCTGTGCTATCCATTCTGCATGCAGTATTAATATTAGTCGGTCTTGGTTCTAGGAAAGGCCAATAAAGAGGCAAGTTGAACCACCATAAGCGGATCCTGAGCATGAGTCAGCACATCAACAATCATAAAATAACCTCCATATAACACATTCCTAATAGATAGATTCTTCGTCAGGCCTTTCAATGCTGGGGGCAGCAGCAAACCATCTTTTTTATTCATAAATGATTATGATTGTGGAGTGAGGGTGCTAGACAACTCGCCGATTCTACCTATCTTTTCCTAGGATTTGATTGTTGCTTGACGAGAAAAATGCTTTGTATACAATAAAATAAACATGTTTTTGTTGAACATAGATGCTCAAGAAATAAGATATAACAACGTATAATCTAAAGGGTCACACACCAAGCTACTTGTTTGTTGAATAAACATCATATGTTTAATATTATGATGGATTATTTATTCTATATATTTGAATTATATAAAACATAATTCACCACTATGGTAAAAATATACACAAATATAGTGTAATATTCAAATGAGAGCTAACTAATACCGCGATAACTAAGAATTCTTAAAAACAATTAATTATTTGAATAACATCATATTATTATTAAAATACGATATTTTTTGAATTTATATGTATAAGTACACCACATATATATATATTATAAAAATTTACGTAGTGTACTTTACTATTTACACATGTGTAATTCTTTTTTTTCTCGTTTACACATGTGTCCAAAACTTGTTAAGTAATTTATAAAGGAGATATGAAAGAGAAATTCCATCACGTATGACATGATCGAGCAGTTAAAGATTTTTTTGCAACAAGCTCACCGTGAGTGTTATAAAACTATCAAAGCACTCACTGGATGTCGTATGCAAAAAGAACTCGGTTTCTTATTTTGGAGACGAAGGGCTATGCTAATCAATTTGAGAGATTTGGTTTTTTCTAATTAGTGGACATTTTATGCGATATCTTTCAAGTGTTGATGATCAATGATGGAAGACTTAAGATGCCTAAAGGTAATACGAAGGGCAAGAACAACAAGAAGAAGGGCAAGGGCAAAACAGAAGCAAAAGAAAATGTTGTTGTCAATTACCTTGTTGAACTGAACATCAGATAAAAACTTCCCCATTACCTTGTTGAACTGAAGAAGGGTGATGTTAGATATGTAAGCACTTCAGATATTCTTATGATATAATTATTCTTTTTTCCTGTAATACTAGGGTATTTGACACTATGTGTGACACTTATATTTACAATGAATTATAGGAACTAAATAAACTTAGAGAACAGAGAGTAAGCGTGTCTTCAGCTACAATCTCTCTGAGGAGAGACGACTCTTTATAGAACTAAAAGCAGTGAGTCACGAGGAGCACATATTGTTGTGAACGCAAAGGGGTAATATTTATGTTGTTACCAAATGGATTATATTTCACATAATAGAATGTTTGGATATTATTGTGAACGCAATAATCACTCATTTACGCACGTGGCTTATATTTCACATAATAGCACATATTGTTTATTTTGGATTATGTGAATTATGATTTTTTTAACGCTCATATTAAAATTTAGGAAATCGGAGCAGTGGCACAATAGTTCTATATATTAATTAAGAAATGAAAATATTAAAATTAGACTTTAATCAAATGCATTGATGGCATTATGTGGTTGTATACATAAATAAAAAACACTTCATTACATACTACTTATTCTTAATAGTATATATCACACCAAGTAAGAAACATCGTGAACCCACCCCACCCCCCTTTTATTTAGAACGAATTTACCCATAGCCATACATTCACATTCTTATCAAAATTAATAATAAAAAATAATGGTAGTGGTTGGATTGGTGGAGTTCAAGTGGCCTTGATGATCGTGGCTAGCAAATGGTGATGGTGGTGATATGATATGTGGTAGTGGTAGCGGCGGTGAGAGTGTGCCCACAGTAGAGGTGGTGGTGGTGGTGTGTGGTGGGGGTGGAGATGGTTGCCAGACGATGATTGTGGTAGTGGAGAAAGAAGAGAAAGAGTAGAGAGAGAAACTAAAAATTGAGAGAACGGTGAGATTTTCTATAAATCATTTAAGCCCTTAGGGGTAATTTAGCCTTTTCAAAAATCTAATAGAAAATGTTAGCATGTTAGTCAAAATGATGAAAATTGAAATGATTTGTAAAACTCAAGCTAATAATGAAGCCAAATTAAAGGTTGACATTCAAATGGAGATAATTTACAAAACTCGAGGACAAAAACCAAAATTTGCTCTAAAATACTCATTGCAACCCTTAAATGTAGGTCATATCTACCAAAACAATGTAAATCCTTGTGTCTTGTGTTCGTTTACGTTATTCACTGATTGTGTATGTTGCAATACTTGAATTCCTAACATAGAGGAATGTTGCTTTTATATAAACTTTAATGTATCCAAATACGGACGCTGATGGGCGGCCCATAGGACAACCCTTAAAGCATGTAAAAATTTGATAAAAATCGGTCGATTATCCATTGATTTCCCTTGAATTAGATAACTACAGTTGCATATGTTTCAGGTATGTTTGGGAGCTAAAATGGATAAAACGCTGCTTAGCATGGAACGGAGTGGACATGCGTAGAAAGAAGAAGAGAAGAAATAAAACATTCAGGGCTCCACCGTAACTTATGGTAGCCACCGTAAGTTATGGTGGCTCCACCGTAACTTATGGTAGCCACGTAAGTTATGGTGGACCTGAAATCCGAATCTCCCACCATAACACAGAAGAAAACCACCGTAGCACTTTTGTGGCTACCGTAACTTACGGTGGCTACCGTAAGTTACGGTAGAAGTGACGGAAAAAGTGTAATAAACATATTAAATGGTTTGAGTGGTGTCTTTTTCCATATTATCTGGATCTGACGACTTTTGGAGCAGAAAGAGTGGGATCTTGGCTGTTCTTGCTGGTTTAAAAAGATTGCAAAACAATTGATTTGGGTTGTCAATTCCTTTGAACATGAACCATTTGTGTGAGGATGAAGATTCAAGTCATGCTTGGCTAAACTTGTGGTGATCATCCTAGATGTAAGGTTTGCTTTTGAAACACTATGTTTGTGCTTGAATTCTAGAATGATAACTTTGAATGTTGTTTGAGTTATTATGGTGTTTGGATATTTGTTTGTAAGTTGTTGATTGTTGTTTGATGTTAACCCAAACCATACGTTCTTGGTGCCATGGCAATCGAGATATCATGGGAGGGATTAAGGTTAGATAATTATCAATTGATCATCGAGTAACAACCTCGCATTTTACAATCCGAAGTACTTAGTTCTCTTTCATCACAAACGACTATTCAAGCACGAACCATGTCTATGTGGTTCTTTCTAGTAAGCATAAACATAAGTGTGGATTAAAAACCTGAAATCTAGGGTGGTCACTTGTACTTAATCTGTTACAAAAGTACGTTTTGATTGCAATCTATTAAGTTACTATTAGTTCTTAAACCAAAACAATCCAATTCTTGATATTGAATTTTTGCATTTTAAGGCAATTGTAGTTAATTTACATGATTATAAGATAAACACATATTCCACAAACTCCCTGTGTTCGATACCTTTTTACTACTATCTTTGAGTTGTAATTTGGATTAAATTTACGTGTACTGCGACAGCACGTCAAATTTTGGCGCCGTTGCCGGGGAGTTGTGCGCAACGTGTGTTTGCTTATTAGTTTGTTTTGTTTTTTGGTGTTACGCTGATTGTGTAACACCAAATTTTGGAAGAAGTTCCACGATGCTATGGGGACGAGATTGCATATTAGCACGGCTTATCACCCTCAAACTGATGGTCAGTCGGAAAGGACCATTCAGACCTTGGAAGATATGCTTCGGGCATGTGTTATTGACTTCGGTGGAAGTTGGGATGACCATCTACCGTTAGCTGAGTCTCATACAACAACAGTTATCATGCCAGTATCGGCATGCCACCTATGAGATGCTATACGGTAGGAGATGCAGGACACCCGTCTGTTGGGGTGATATTGGTCAGAAAGAATTGGGAAGCGTCGAAGTGGTAGAGGCTATGACTGAGAAGCTCGAAAGAATTAAAACCTATATGAAGGCGGCCAAAGACCGACAAAAGTCGTATGCCGATAAACGACGCAGGCCGATTGAGTTCCAAGTGGGAGACCGAGTTATGCTAAAGGTCTCACCCTGGAAGGGGATCATTCGATTCCGGAAGCGAGGTAAGCTGAGTCCGCGATATATAGGCCCTTTCCGAATCATTGCTCGAGTAGGAGAGGTGGCCTATAGGTTAGATTTGCCAGATGAACTAAGTGGAATCCACCCGACTTTCCACGTATCTCATTTGAGGAAGTGTCTAGCGGACGAAGACATGGTCGTTCCACTGGATGATATCGAGGTAGACGAAAAGCTCAATTATGTAGAGCAACCAGTGGCGATCATAGATCGAAAAGAGAAGAGGTTGAGAAATAAAGTGGTTCCCCTTGTGCGTGTACAGTGGCGACACAGGAAGGGATCCGAGTCGACGTGGGAAACAGAAGAAGAAATGAGGCAGCATTACCCACGATTATTCGAAGAGTAACAGGTTTCGGGGACGAAACCTAAAATAAGGGGGGTGGACTTGTAACACCCGGAAGTCTGACTTTTTGGTAGGCTATGCGACTGAGCCTCAGTCGCCTGTGATTTATGCGACTGGAGGTCAACCGCATGGCTATTCGGCCGATTGAAGCTCAACCGCACGATTGGAGTTCAACCGTCGAATGTAGTATGAGCCGCATGGGACATGTGCGATTGGGGGTCCAGTCGCATAGTGTTCATACGACTGAAGGTCCAGTCGCCCCTGGACCAAATGCGACTGAGCTGTGGGTATAAAAGGGGAGCAGCTCCACTCTCCTCCCATTTTTCAGTCGGGGAGAGGGAGCAGAGGGCGACAGAGAGCAGAAAGAGACGAGAAGAGAAAGAAAGAGGGGAAGGTGCTGCCCGATTGTCGAGAAGCAAGCTAAATCGAAGCTCACCAACTCTACCTGACAATGTGAGTTCTAGGACCCCTCATTTACATGTTTTCTAACGATTTTGGGGCTGGAATCACATATAAACCCTATTTTTGAGATAGTGTAAGTTTGACCCATTTGGGTAAATCTTGAGTAATGTGTTTATGGTATGAAATAGGACTAGTATATGCTTGTATGAGGTCCTAGTAGGAATCCCTAAGGCTTGGGAGGGTTGAATTGGGCTGAAAATGGGATTATGGTGACTGTGGGGACGGGGGTTCGCGACTGCTGTGTAGGAAGAACTCCAGTCGCTGCCCAGTTAGGGTTATGCGACTGAAGGGCCATTCGGCCGAATGAGTAATAGTTGATGTCCAATCGCCCGACTGAGACTCAGCCGCCCGATTGAGTCTCAATCGCACGATAGGTGGTGCGACTGAGAGTTTCGGTCGCATGAGTTCAATCGCAGAGTAGTTCAGTCGCACGTTTAAGAGTTTGTCGCATATAACCCAGTCGCTTAGTGTCTAGTCGTACGAAAGGAAGTCCAGTCGCACGTTTGAGTACCCATTCGCATGATAGCCCAATCGTATGGGCCAGTCGCACGGAGGACATGCGACTGGTGGTAGTTCCGTCGCCGGACAGGGCTGATGTGAGTGAATGTAGAAGTGTATGCATGATGTATGTATGCTAGTATGATGTATGTGTGTTAGTATGATGTTGCCATGATGAATGGTGAATACTGATGATATGTAAGTATGTATGTTCCTTATGTATATGTGTTTTATCTTTAATAACTTTACGTGAATGAATGAACGAAAGAAACGAATGTATTAAGAACGTAAAGTGAAAGATAATGAAAGAAGGAACATGATGAATGAATGCATGCATTAATGAAAGAAAGTAAGTAAGGCTTGCAAGCAAATGAAAGGAGGTGCACACCCCTGGCAGGTGTTAGCTCAACGGTGTGCGGGTTAGCTACCCGAAGGATGCACATCGGGGTCAGTCTTTGTGATTGACCAGAAGTATGTATGGGATCCTTGCCGCTTACCCTAGGTGACTGGATCAGCATTAGTGCACAACGTTCGTGATTGATCATCACAGGTCCAGCACCCGCATTTGTGCACAACGTTCGGGGTATAGCATATGGCATTGATCCAGAAGTAAAGTGAAAAGATGAGTGGTGCATGTACCTACCCCAGGTGACTGGATCAGCTTTGTGCACAACGTTCGTGGCTAACCACCACAGGTCCAGCACCAGTAGTATGTATGATGAACGGGGGTATTGTACATGTCACCAATGTAATGAACGTTCGAACGAAAGTAATGAAAGTATGAATGAATGTAATGAATGTTCGAACGTAAGTAATGAGTGTAAGAATGAAAGTAAAGTACGTACGAAAGTACGTGAAGTATGTATGAATGAAAGTAAAAGAGAATGATGAAGTGTACACGAATGAAAGTAAGTAATGAATGATGAGATAATAATAATATTATCTACGTGTACGTATGATGTATGAACACCTGTATGAAAAGAGCAGTTAATGAGAATGAAAGTATGTTTTATTATAAAACTAGAACTCACTCAGCAACGCTGACTTTTATGTGTTTTCCAGTTCGCAGGTAGGGTTGCTGAGGATGGCACGAGGCGACTACTCAGCTCTTTTGGGACGGCATTCTCCAGTTGATAATGCTGCAACGTCATGGGTTGCGGGTCCATAACGCGCGCAACTCATCACGTTGCATGCCACTATGAGATTTCTTGAGTATTCCCCTAGAAGGGATTATTTAAGAAATCTCTTTAGATTTTGATAAGTTCGCCACGCATTGGAAGCGTGCGCGTAGCACATGCAACGAAATATGTTGCATGTGTGTGTCAAGAGTATTCCGTCAGGGTTCCGATGTACGGAATTACCTAAGGAATATTCTTAGTATAAAAATAAATTTTTATATGTTTGAACTTAATATCTCCTCTAGAGGTCGCTGTATGATCCTATGAGGAGAAACAAAGTAGAGAAAGCTTCATTTTGTAACCGAGTCAATGATGTAATGACTTTTATGAATGAATGAGAATGTATATATTTTATCATTTCCGCTGCGTTGTTTTATGATTATATACATTATGTACGTCATATGTGCGATGAAGAACCAACAGTAAGGTGCCCGGTGAGCGGGGCCTTACAAGTTGGTATCAGAGCAAAAGTTTAAGTAAAATGGGTAAATTTTTATAATAAACCTAAACTTAAACTGAGAATGGGACAGGGAGAATGAGAATGCCATCTGAGTAGTCGCGTGCCATCAGGTATTTTTCTTAAAGATTAACTGGTATTATGTGCGCTTGTTATGTGAATGATGTGTACTGTTAGACTGAGATACTAATGTAGTCAGGATAGGTGATGCTCGGGGTACGAAGAGTAGAGTAAGTGGCTAATCACAACTGGCCACTGTAATTAGGGACTTACTATACTTAACATAAACTGAGCTATTTCCTTGAATGACCGTGTTGGTGTTTTAATCTTTCAGTGTGATAGAAGATGGTCGGTGATAGATCATCTGATGCTTCCCGTGATGGTGAACGTGGTGATGAGCCGCGTATCACGCGAGGAAGATCTAGGAAAGAGAAAGTAGTTCATGAGGAGAACGAGATTCCTCATCAGGAAGAGACAGACGAAAGCGCCAAGTTGAGAGCCTCGGTAAAAGAGGCAGTGATTGAGGAAGTGCACCAGGTTATGCAGACGATTTACCGACTGTAATGACCGAAGCGATAAAGGCGGTGCGAGAGGAGGATAGACGAGGGAGGAGACGGTCCTCCGGTAGACAGCAACAGACAGAGGCAGAAACGGTATTGTCTGATGACGAAGAGGAAGAGGAGGAAGAACAGGTAAGGGGACAGCCGGGGTTGTGATTACGGGAAATTTATGAGGTGCAAGCCTCCGACTTTCGATGGTTCGGGTACGGCTGCAGATGCTCACCAATGGGTGAGAGAGATGGAGGCGGTCCTTGATATCAGTGACTGCCAGGAGGATAAGAAGGTAAAGTTTGCTACCCACTCGTTTACGGGAACGGCATTGTGCTGGTGGGACAATATTGTCCAGGCCGAGGGTAGCAGGGCCATTGGGAAATTGAAGTGGTCTGAGTTGAAGAGAATAGTGATCGAGGAGTTTAGTCCTCGTCGAGAGATGACAGAGTTGAGAGAGAGTTCCTGCAGTTGGAGGCGGGAACGATGACCCACCAACAATACACGACCAAGTTCAACGACATGGCACGGTTGGTGCCAGAGCAAGTGACGCCGGTGTCTCGCAAGATTAACCGGTATATTCAGGGGTTGCCAGCCGAAATTCGTTGGCACTTGATTTCCGCCCGACCAAGTACCTTCAGGTCGGCGGTGGATTTAGCTGGGAGGTTGTACGATGAACGGGCTGCGATGGTGAAATCTGAGGGCAGTAAGAAGGGAAGTGATGAGAGGAAGTGGCAGGGAAAGAGGTTTGGTCGGGGTGATACTTCGACAAGTAGTAAGAAGGCACGGGTTGATGATCGTCGTGTGGTCGTGACAAGTGCAGGGTCGAGAAAGTGTGGGAAGTGTGGGCGAGAGCACGGTGGTGAGTGCAGATGGGGGCTGAATGTATGTTTCAAGTGTGGAAAGCCCGGTCATATGGCCAAAGAATGTAAAGGAATGAGATGCTTTAACTGTGGGGAAGGTGGTCATATGAATAAACACTGCAAGAAGCCGAGATCTGAGGGTTCCGGCGTGAAGAAGACAGGGGGTGAAGGGTCGAAAGCGAGCGCCAGAGCATTTACGATGACGCAGGAAGAGGCGAGGACGGACCCTGATGTAGTGTCCGGTACGTTTCTGGTGAACCAAACTTTAGCCTCTGTGTTATTTGATTCGGGTGCCAGTAGGAGTTTTATTTCTGTTACTTTTTGCGCCAAATTGCCCGTTAGTAGTAGGCGTGTGGATGTGCCGTTTGATGTAGAGACTGCTATAGGTAAAACCACCAGGATTTCAGAGGTAATTGAGGGTTGCGATGTAGAACTGGAGGGTCACAAATTCCCAGTTAAACCCTTTGCGATGACGTTAGGTGGTTTCGATCTGGTGCTTGGGATGGATTGGTTGGTAGATTTCGAGGCGAACATTGTGTGTCGCAGGAAGATGATCAGTTTGACAGCGCCTGACGGTAGTCCAGTGATAGTTTATGGGGATCGGGTTACTACGATTCCGAAGGTGATCTCAATGGCAGTGGCGGGGAAATGTATGAGGCGTGGATGTAACGCCTATTTATGTTATGTGAAAGATGTAGAGAAGCCAGCACCACAACTGTCTGATGTTCCGGTTGTGTGTGAGTTCCCAGACGTGTTCCCGGAAGACTTATCGGGATTGCCACCTGACAGAGAGATCGAGTTCCAGATTGATTTAGTACCAGGCGCCCAACCTGTTGCCAAGGCACCATACCGATTGGCCCCGACAGAGATGAAAGAGTTGATGGAGCAGTTACAAGAGCTACTGGATAAGGGATTTATTAGACCGAGTATCTCACCTTGGGGTGCTCCGGTCCTGTTTGTAAAGAAGAAGGACGGTAGTATGAGGATGTGCATCGACTACCGCGAGCTGAATAAGCTGACAGTAAAGAACAGATACCCCTTGCCGAGGATCGATGACTTGTTTGATCAACTTTAGGGTGCTAGTTGGTTTTCACGTATAGATCTTCGATCAGGCTACCATCAACTGAAGGTGAAGGAGCAGGATATCCCTAAAACAGCTTTTCGTACGCGCTACGGTCATTATGAGTTCCTCGTTATGTCATTTGGTTTGACCAACGCGCCAGCTGCTTTTATGGACCTGATGAATAGGGTGTGCCGGCCGATGTTGGATAAATCAGTGATTGTATTCATTGATGACATCCTGATTTATTCAAAGAGTGAGACTGAGCATGCCGGTCACATTCGCGAAGTTCTGGAGACGTTGAGAAGGGAGAAGTTGTATGCTAAATTCTCCAAGTGCGCATTCTGGTTGCGTGAAGTTCAATTCTTGGGTCACGTGGTAAATCCGGATGGGATTACGGTCGATCCGGCGAAAGTGGAAGCAGTGATGCAATGGAAGTCTCCGAAGACGCCGTCCGAGATCCGTAGTTTCTTGGGTTTGGCGGGTTACTACCGAAGGTTCATTCAAGACTTTTCCAAAATTGCCTCTCCATTGACCAAGTTGACCCGGAAGGATGTGAAATTTGTGTGGGGTCAAGCTCAGGAGAAGGCGTTTGAAGAACTGAAACGAGATTGACCCAAGCTCTAGTATTGGCATTACCCGAAGGGAGTGAAGATTTGGTGGTTTATTCTGATGCCTCCTACTCGGGGTTGGGGTGTGTATTAATGCAGAGAGGAAAGGTGATAGCCTATGCATCCCGACAGCTGAAAGTTCATGAGGTTAATTACCCTACTCATGACTTGGAGCTCGCAGCTATGGTTTTCGCGTTGAAGATCTGGCGGCACTACTTGTATGGGACGAAGTGCACCATCTTCACGGACCACAAAAGCTTGAAGTACTTCTTCGAGCAAAAGGATCTGAATATGAGGCAACGGCGATGGTTGGAACTTATAAAGGATTACGATTGTGAGATCCATTACCATCCGGGCAAAGCCAACGTGGTGGCGGATGCCCTTAGCCGAAAGGAGAGGCCCGAGCCAATACGAGTGAAGGCGTACCAGCTAATCATGACCTCCGACGTAATGAAGCAGGTCAAAGAGTTCCAAGATGAGGCTTTGAAAGATGAACATCTTCACTCTGAAAGAATGAGAGGTCTGGTCGCGGAGTTGGGTGAGAACGCAACGGGTGTTAGAACTCGGTTTGGGCGTATGTGGATTCCTCGTCTTGGGGATCTGCGAATGAAGATTCTGGATGAAGCTCATAAGTCTCGATACTCCATTCATCCCGGTGCCACCAAGATGTACCAAGATATGAAGAAAGATTATTGGTGGCCGGGTATGAAACGAAATGTGGTGGAGTATGTGAGTAAATGCCTCACGTGTTTGCAAGTGAAGGCGGAGCACCAGAAGCCGTATGGAAAGATTCAACCTTTGGACATCCCGGAGTGGAAGTGGGAACACATCACCATGGATTTCATCACAAAGCTGCCACGTACCCCTAAAGGGTATGATACGATCTGGGTGATTGTGGATCGATTGACGAAGAGTGCCCACTTCTTACCGATGCGGGAGACATATTCGTCCGAGAAGTTGGCTGATCTTTTCATCAAAGAGATTGTGACTCGTCACGGTGTACCGGTGTCGATTGTATCTGATCGCGACACACGGTTTACATCCAAATTTTGGAAGAAGTTCCACGATGCTATGGGGACGAGATTGCATATTAGCACGGCTTATCACCCTCAAACTGATGGTCAGTCGGAAAGGACCATTCAGACCTTGGAAGATATGCTTCGGGCATGTGTTATTGACTTCGGTGGAAGTTGGGATGACCATCTACCGTTAGCTGAGTTCTCATACAACAACAGTTATCATGCCAGTATCGGCATGCCACCCTATGAGATGCTATACGGTAGGAGATGCAGGACACCCGTCTGTTGGGGTGATATTGGTCAGAAAGAATTGGGAAGCGTCGAAGTGGTAGAGGCTATGACTGAGAAGCTCGAAAGAATTAAAACCTATATGAAGGCGGCCAAAGACCGACAAAAGTCGTATGCCGATAAACGACGCAGGCCGATTGAGTTCCAAGTGGGAGACCGAGTTATGCTAAAGGTCTCACCCTGGAAGGGGATCATTCGATTCCGGAAGCGAGGTAAGCTGAGTCCGCGATATATAGGCCCTTTCCGAATCATTGCTCGAGTAGGAGAGGTGGCCTATAGGTTAGATTTGCCAGATGAACTAAGTGGAATCCACCCGACTTTCCACGTATCTCATTTGAGGAAGTGTCTAGCGGACGAAGACATGGTCGTTCCACTGGATGATATCGAGGTAGACGAAAAGCTCAATTATGTAGAGCAACCAGTGGCGATCATAGATCGAAAAGAGAAGAGGTTGAGAAATAAAGTGGTTCCCCTTGTGCGTGTACAGTGGCGACACAGGAAGGGATCCGAGTCGACGTGGGAAACAGAAGAAGAAATGAGGCAGCATTACCCACGATTATTCGAAGAGTAACAGGTTTCGGGGACGAAACCTAAAATAAGGGGGTGGACTTGTAACACCCGGAAGTCTGACTTTTGGTAGGCTATGCGACTGAGCCTCAGTCGCCTGTGATTTATGCGACTGGAGGTCAACCGCATGGCTATTCGGCCGATTGAAGCTCAACCGCACGATTGGAGTTCAACCGTCCGAATGTAGTATGAGCCGCATGGGACATGTGCGATTGGGGGTCCAGTCGCATAGTGTTCATACGACTGAAGGTCCAGTCGCCCCTGGACCAAATGCGACTGAGCTGTGGGTATAAAAGGGGAGCAGCTCCACTCTCCTCCCATTTTTCAGTCGGGGAGAGGGAGCAGAGGGCGACAGAGAGCAGAAAGAGACCGAGAAGAGAAAGAAAGAGGGGAAGGTGCTGCCCGATTGTCGAGAAGCAAGCTAAATCGAAGCTCACCAACTCCTACCTGACAATGTGAGTTCTAGGACCCCTCATTTACATGTTTTCTAACGATTTTGGGGCTGGAATCACATATAAACCCTATTTTGAGATAGTGTAAGTTTGACCCATTTGGGTAAATCTTGAGTAATGTGTTTATGGTATGAAATAGGACTAGTATATGCTTGTATGAGGTCCTAGTAGGAATCCCTAAGGCTTGGGAGGGTTGAATTGGGCTGAAAATGGGATTATGGTGACTGTGGGGACGGGGGTTCGCGACTGCTGTGTAGAAGAACTCCAGTCGCTGCCCAGTTAGGGTTATGCGACTGAAGGGCCATTCGGCCGAATGAGTAATAGTTGATGTCCAATCGCCCGACTGAGACTCAGCCGCCCGATTGAGTCTCAATCGCACGATAGGTGGTGCGACTGAGAGTTTCGGTCGCATGAGTTCAATCGCAGAGTAGTTCAGTCGCACGTTTAAGAGTTTGTCGCATATAACCCAGTCGCTTAGTGTCTAGTCGTACGAAAGGAAGTCCAGTCGCACGTTTGAGTACCCATTCGCATGATAGCCCAATCGTATGGGCCAGTCGCACGGAGGACATGCGACTGGTGGTAGTTCCGTCGCCCGGACAGGGCTGATGTGAGTGAATGTAGAAGTGTATGCATGATGTATGTATGCTAGTATGATGTATGTGTGTTAGTATGATGTTGCCATGATGAATGGTGAATACTGATGATATGTAAGTATGTATGTTCCTTATGTATATGTGTTTTATCTTTAATAACTTTACGTGAATGAATGAACGAAAGAAACGAATGTATTAAGAACGTAAAGTGAAAGATAATGAAAGAAGGAACATGATGAATGAATGCATGCATTAATGAAAGAAAGTAAGTAAGGCTTGCAAGCAAATAAAAGGAGGTGCACACCCCTGGCAGGTGTTAGCTCAACGGTGTGCGGGTTAGCTACCCCGAATGATGCACATCGGGGTCAGTCTTTGTGATTGACCAGAAGTATGTATGGGATCCTTGCCGCTTACCCTAGGTGACTGGATCAGCATTAGTGCACAACGTTCGTGATTGATCATCACAGGTCCAGCACCCGCATTTGTGCACAACGTTCGGGGTATAGCATATGGCATTGATCCAGAAGTAAAGTGAAAAGATGAGTGGTGCATGTACCTACCCCAGGTGACTGGATCAGCTTTGTGCACAACGTTCGTGGCTAACCACCACAGGTCCAGCACCAGTAGTATGTATGATGAACGGGGTATTGTACATGTCACCAAATGTAATGAACGTTCGAACGAAAGTAATGAAAGTATGAATGAATGTAATGAATGTTCGAACGTAAGTAATGAGTGTAAGAATGAAAGTAAAGTACGTACGAAAGTACGTGAAGTATGTATGAATGAAAGTAAAAGAGAATGATGAAGTGTACACGAATGAAAGTAAGTAATGAATGATGAGATAATAATAATATTATCTACGTGTACGTATGATGTATGAACACCTGTATGAAAAGAGCAGTTAATGAGAATGAAAGTATGTTTTATTATAAAACTAGAACTCACTCAGCAACGCTGACTTTTATGTGTTTTCCAGTTCGCAGGTAGGGTTGCTGAGGATGGCACGAGGCGACTACTCAGCTCTTTTGGGACGGCATTCTCCAGTTGATAATGCTGCAACGTCATGGGTTGCGGGTCCATAACGCGCGCAACTCATCACGTTGCATGCCACTATGAGATTTCTTGAGTATTCCCCTAGAAGGGATTATTTAAGAAATCTTCTTTAGATTTTGATAAGTTCGCCACGCATTGGAAGCGTGCGCGTAGCACATGCAACGAAATATGTTGCATGTGTGTGTCAAGAGTATTCCGTCAGGGTTCCGATGTACGGAATTACCTAAGGAATATTCTTTAGTATAAAATAAAATTTTTATATGTTTGAACTTAATATCTCCTCTAGAGGTCGCTGTATGATCCTATGAGGAGAAACAAAGTAGAGAAAGCTTCATTTTGTAACCGAGTCAATGATGTAATGACTTTTATGAATGAATGAGAATGTATATATTTTATCATTTCCGCTGCGTTGTTTTATGATCATATACATTATGTACGTCATATGTGCGATGAAGAACCAACAGTAAGGTGCCCGGTGAGCGGGGCCTTACATCAAACAACACCATCCGAGCCTTTACCCAATCCTACAGTACCACCTGAGTGTAAGGCCCCGTTCCCGGGCACCTCACAGTTAGTCGTTCATCGCACATAAAACATTCATTTGATATATATTTCTAAACATCTTAAATAAACACTGCATCGGAAACATTCAAAAGATACATTTAATTTCATCATAAAAGCTTGTACAAAGATTACATCGTTACTGATTACAAAATGGGTCATAAACAGTGACCTCTAGTATAGAAACATAAAAATTTTCATCATAAAGAAGATTCCTTAAGTAATCCTGTTTATCAGGATCCTTAAGGAAGGTTCCTTAGGTAATCCCGTTTATCGGGATCCTCAAGGAACACTTGACACTTGCATGCAACATAATGTGTTGCAGGTATTATAAGCCCGCATCCTATTGCGTGGCAGCATTATCAAAAGGAGAATGTCATCCCAAAAGAGCTGAGTAGTCGCCTCGTGCCATCCCCAGTAACACTACCTGCCACTGGAAACACATAAAAGTCAGCATTGCTGAGTGAGTTCTAGTTTTATAATAAACATATTTAGTTCCCATTATAAACCATTCTTTCACATGATCATACATCATACATATACAAAGATAATATTTATTATTATCTTTATCGTTCGTTATACATCATTAACTTTAAATTCTCATATGGATCCTGTCAGGCTTAACCCACTTCATAGCACTCGACTATGATTACTGTGGTCGAATGACAAGAATCCCGTTTCATCTTTGCTTGCACATTGAATTTCTTTTGTACCAATACCATATGCTATACCCCGATCAGTCTTAGCTACTGGGCCGTGAATCAAAGCGTATGCCACAGTACTAGTAGGTAAGCGGTAGAGGTACCATGAATATGGCCAATCACAAAGAAAGACCCGTTTACCTTATTCAATGCTTGCAAGACTTAGTTCGTTCATTCATTAATGCATGTATTCATCATCATATTTCTTTTCATTTATTCCTTAATACATGCATTCATCATCATGTTCCTTTTTCATTATCTTTCATTTTACGTTACATAATACTTCATTCATTCATTTCCATAATTCGTAAAGTTTCGGAAAGATAAACATACATAATCATAAGAAACATACATATAACATTCATTCATCATCATACAAGGCATCATACATAGATGGTATACAGTAGGTATACGCATGCAACATCATCATCGTCATTATGCCTATGTTACTCGTTTATCCAAATAAATCAGATCTTACTAAGCTTAATCCGCATTTCACATTCTGGTTCATCCGCATTAGTCTGACCATCCGCATCAGTCAATGTGGATGAGGAATGCCTTATCCGCATTTCATGGTTTACCCGCATTAGTCCATGCGGCTGAGAAATGCCTTAACGCATTTTCGGACTTGTCCGTATTGGTCAATGTGGCAGTCAATTGCCACAGCCGCATTTCTTTCATTCGTCCGCATCAGTCAATGCGGATGAAGAATGCCTCACCCGTATTTCATAAACTACCCGCATTGGTCAATGCGGCTGAAGAATGCCTTGGCCATTCTTCCTGACTTATCCGCATTAGATCAATGCGGCTGAGTACTGCCTTGGCCATTTTTCTTGTTTTGTCCGCATTAAGTCGATGCGGATGAAGAATGCTTTATTCCGTACTCTGACCTATCCGCATTAGGTCAATGCGGATGAGCAAATTGCCTTAGCCGCATTTTCCTGGTCATCCGCATTAGTCCATGCGGGTGAGCAGTTCACCCTGCACTTAACCTGTGCTGTTTTTCAGCTCTCAATCATCATCTCAACGTACATTAGCACGAATTTATCGTATCATCTACCTAGAACAGGCTACACATCATACACATCCTAGGAAAGACTTCTAAGACATACATCAACATTTCGCACACGAACAACATACTGAAACTCATATATCTGTCCTAGAAATCTTAAACACAGTAGGCATAGTTGCCCAAACGAACCATATACACATATATTAGTATATACATACGCAGATTAAGCACCCAACCTCGAAAACAGTTTCACAATGTGTTCCAGCCCCCAAAATCGTTCCAAAAGCGTGTAAAGAATGGGTCTTAGAACTCACATTGTGTTGCTGGGTATGTCTTCTTCAAAACCCGTCGCCGTGAGACCTTGTACCTTGAATCCGCACTCTTCTTCTTCTTGTTCTTCCTTCAAATTCTCGTGGTCTGCTCTTTCTCTTTCTAGAATATTTCGAAGATTTGGGTTGTTCCACATAATTGAGCCGTTCATCTACTTCGATATCCTCCAGTGGAACAATCATTTCTTCATCGACCAGACACTTTCTCAGATGAGATACGTGGAAGGTAGGGTGAATTCCACTTAGCTCATCTGGCAACTCCAATCTATAGGCCACCTCTCCTACTCGAGCAAAGATTCGGAAAGGGCCTATGTACCGCGGACTCAACTTGCCCCGCTTTCGAAACCGAATGATTCCTTTCCAAGGCGAGACTTTTAACACAACCCGGTCACCCACCTGGAATTCGATCGGCCTGCATCTTTTATCGGCATACGACTTCTGTCTGTCTTTGGCTGCCTTCATGTAGGCCTTGATCCTTTCAAGCTTTTCAGTCGTAGCCTCGATCACCTCGACACTTCCCAATTCCTTTTGACCAATATCACCCCAACATACGGGTGTCCTGCATCTCCTACCGTATAGCATCTCATAAGGTGGCATACCAATACTGGCATGATAGCTGTTGTTGTACGAGAATTCAGCTAACGGTAGGTGGTCATCCCAACTCCCCCCAAATCAATCACACATGCCCGGAGCATGTCTTCTAACGTCTGAATGGTCCTTTCCGACTGACCATCAGTTTGGGGATGATAAGCCGTACTGATATGTAACCTCGTCCCCATAGCATCGTGGAATTTCTTCCAGAATTTGGATGTAAACCGGGTGTCGCGATCTGACACAATTGACATCGGTACACCATGACGAGTCACAATCTCTTTGATGAAAAGATCGGCCAACCTCTCAGATGAGTATGTCTCGCGTATCGGTAGGAAGTGAGCACTCTTCGTCAGACGATCAACAATCACCCATATTTCATCATACCCTTTCGGAGTACGCGGCAGCTTCGTAATGAAATCCATGGTGATGTGCTCCCACTTCCATTCTGGTATATCCAAAGGTTGAATCTTCCCATACAGCTTCTGATGTTCTGCCTTTACTTGCAAACAAGTGAGACATTTACTCACATACTCCACCATATCACGCTTCATACCCGGCCACCAGTAATATTTCTTCATGTCTTGGTACATCTTGGTAGCACCGGGATGAATGGAGTATCGAGTTTTGTGGGCTTCGTCCAAAATCTTCATTCGTAGATCCCCAAAACGAGGAATCCACATCCGCCCAAATCGAGTCTTGACACCAAACGTGTTTTCACCCAGTTCCGCGACCAGACCTCTCATTCGTTCTGAGTTAAGATGATCTTCCTTCAGTGCCTCATCTTGAAACTCTTTTACTTGCTTCATCACATCTGAGGTCATAATCAGTTGGTATGCCTTCACCCGTATCAGCTCGGGCCTCTCCTTTCGGCTAAGGGCATCAGCCACCACGTTGGCTTTGCCCGGATGGTGATGGATCTCTTAATCATAGTCATTTATCAGCTCCAGCCATCGCCTCTGCCTCATATTTAAATCTTTTTGCTCGAAGAAGTACTTCAAGCTCTTGTGGTCTGTGAAGATGGTGCACTTCGTTCCGTAGAGGTAGTGCCTCCAAATCTTTAACGCAAAGACCACAGCTGCTAGCTCCAATCATGAGTAGGATAATTAACCTCATGAACTTTCAGCTGTCGGGATGCATAGGCTATCACCTTTCCCCTTTGCATTAATACGCACCTCAACCCCGAGTAGGAAGCATCAGAATAAACCACCAAGTCATCGCTTCCATCGGGTAATGCCAATACTGGAGCTTGGGTCAACCTCGTCTTCAATTCTTCAAATGCCTTCTCTTGAGCTTGACCCCATACAAACTTCACATCTTTCCGGGTCAACTTGGTCAGTGGAGAAGCAATCTTGGAGAAGTCTTGAATGAATCTTCTGTAGTAGCCCGCCAAACCCAAGAAACTACAGATTTCGGATGGCATCTTTGGAGACTTCCATTGCATTACCGCTTCCACCTTTGCCGGATCGACCATAATTCCCTCCGGATTAACCATGTGACCCAAAAATTGAACCTCGCGCAACCAGAATGCGCACTTGGAGAACTTGGCGTACAATTTCTCCCTTCTCAACGTCTCTAATACTTCTCGAATATGACCGGCATGCTCTATTTCGCTTCTTGAATAAATCAGGATATTGTCAATAAATACAATCACTGATTTATCCAACATCGGCCGACACACTCGGTTCATCAAATCCATAAAAGCAGCCGGCGCATTGGTCAAACCAAAAGACATGAAAGAAACTCGTAGTGACCATAGCGCGTACGAAAAGCTGTTTTAGGGATGTCTTGTTCATTCACCTTCAGCTGATGGTAGCCCGATCGAAGATCTATTCGTGAAAACCAACTGGCGCCTTGAAGCTGATCAAATAAATCATCGATTCTTGGCAAGGGGTATCTATTCTTCACCATCAACTTGTTCAGCTCACGGTAGTCGATGCACATCCTCATACTACCGTCTTTCTTCTTCACAAACAGGACCGGAGCACCCCAAGGTGAGATACTCGGTCTAATGAACCCCTTATCCAACAGCTCTTGCAACTGCTCCATCAACTCTTTCATTTCCGTCGAGGCCAATCGATACGGTGCCTTGGCGACAGGTTGAGCACCCGGTATCAGGTCAATCCGGAACTCGATCTCTCGGTCAGGTGGCAATCCCGATAAGTCTTCCGGGAACACGTCTGGAAATCACATACCACCGGAACATCGGATAGCTGTGGTGTTGGCGTTTCTACATCTTTTACATAACATAAGTAGGCGTTGCACCCACGCCTCATACATTTTCCCGCCACAGCCATTAAGATCACCTTCGGATTCGTAGTAACCCGATCACCATAAACTGTCACTGAACCACCGCCGGGCGCTGTCAATTGAATCATCTTCTTGCGACACACGATGTTCGCCTCAAAGTCCGCCAACCAATCCATCCCAAGCACCAAATCGAAACCACCTAAAGTCATAGCGAAGGGTCTAACCGGAAATTTGTGGCCCTCCAATTCAACATCACAACCCTCTATCACCTCAGAGACCCTAGTAGACTTACCTATGGCAGTTTCTACATCAAAGGGCACATCATGTAACATCTGTCATTTTTTTTAAGTTAAAACCCGAAACAAATTTTTATATAATTGTACTGGATCAAATGCATTAAATGTGCAGTTTATATTGTGATTTATTCACTTATTAATCATTGAAATAACTAGTAATAATTTATAAATAAATAAGTAAATGGAATGTCTTATTAAAATTTATTAAGTCATAAAATGAATTTTAACAAATTTATAAAGCCTATTAATAATTATGAACTTTAATTATAAAGGTGGAAATAAATAAACAAATATAAAGTTTACAAGCTTTTATAAAATATATAAAGACTTATAAATAATTCTTTTGATTCATTATATAATGGTTTCAAAGTTTAGGGTTTATTAGGTAAATTTTAAAACTTGAATTTAAGGATTTTAATTTGGAATAATAAGGAGACCAAACCTCAGGGACTAATTATGTAAATATTAAAAAAAAACCCACCCACTTCGACCCATTTCTTCCCCACGATTTCTTCCCCATTTCCCTTTCCTTGTTCTCGGCCGATTTTGTCCATAATCGAGCACTAAACCTCCACTATAATTAAATTAATCAAAAATGAACAATCATCTACCTATATCTAATCGAATACCATCCTCAATTTCATCTAAAACGCACAAAATCACAGCTGCTATCTCCCTCTAAAACCGCGACCTGCAGCTGGGTCGACCTCCATATTTAAAGCTTCAATCTTCGAAATTGACAAGGGCTTTGCATCAAGAACACCACCCGAAGCTAACCTCAAAGTTAATTGAGTTATCATCAACGTTTGAACCTCAAACCGGTACTACGTGGTCGCGAGTTGTTCTTCGTCTTGTTAACCATCGGATTCATCCCCAACCAGGTAAATGGAGACAAGTATATACTCGGTTTTGGGTGGGGAACAAAGCCCTATGATTTCAGTAGCATTCAAACTCGAATCGACCTTCGATTTGGCTCAAATCAAACTAGGGCTCGAAGGTGAATTTGGGGGTTTGGTTAAATTGTGTTTAAGTGAATTAAAAACCCACATCTATCACGGCCACGGCCCATGGTTTACTGGTAACGGCCACACAATCCAAACTTGAGGTCCCGGGTTCGAACCCGGGCTCCCTCATCCATTTTTTTAAGGCTTTTTAGCCTTTAAATAAATTGTAAAAAATCAGAAAAATTATAAAATTCCTTTTAAAAACTTCCAATAATTTTTAAAATCATCTAATTATTTTCTGGAATTTATTTTAAAATTTCTTTATTTATTTAGTCATTTATTTAGTTCATTTTCTTATAAAATAGGTTTTAAATATTGTTTAACGTATTAAATCATTATTTGTTCAAATGATATATTCAGATTAATTCCTATAAGATAAACTTAAAAATATTGTTTTAATTTACTAAATAGTTATTTGCTCAAAATAATATGCTTAAGGACAATTCTAAAATAATTACTTAAATAATTCTTTTAATGAACTTAAAATGTAAATAATTATACTATACACTTATTACTTATTAAAAACCTTATAACTATTGAAAGCCAAACTATTATTTGAACGTTAATTATATTGTTAACCTTAAACTTGTAATATACATTTAGGAGCTTGTAAAAGAACTCGTTGGAACATCGTTTAATCCTTATTATCATCTTATACACATACACGTCAAAGTGAGTATTTCTATACCCCTTTTTTTCATATTTTCACACTTTGGGTGAAACATGTTAACTTATACCATTGCACTTGTAAACGTTTGATTCTTGTAAACTTATGGCAATTTACTTGTGTGTTGTGATTAGTTGAATCTTGTAGCTACCATGTAATGTCGAATACATGTACAATCATTAACTATTGCTAGCCTGGCGACGTCATAGATCTATGGGCCTGACAAGCCTGCTTGGTTGATCCAAGTACACTTAGCTAATCGTATATACTTATAACTTGGTTGGTCCAAGTACACTTGTAAACGTTTGAGACTTGTAAACTTTGTCAAGGTTTGATTGTGCATTCTGTCTTACATCCCTAGTTACCTTGTTCTCTAATTTACAACATGAATTGCCATCTTTTATATACCTATGTATTCAAAACTATAGAATGCTCACCAACAATATGTTGACCTTTTATTTTTAACATGTTTCAGGCAATAGCGTTATGTGGCTGTGAAAAATCGTAACTCTCACGCCTCGACGATTCCGCCGTCAAGGTTGGGGTGTGACAGATTGGTATCAGAGCCCATAACTATAGGGATTTAGGTTATTATTGGTGACCTAGACTATAGCTTATGCATGCACTTTATAGTATTTGTTATCTTGTAATTACATGGTTTGCATGTTACATAATGCTATGCCTTCTTATGTGCAATTTGATGCCTTAGCATAGGATTGCCTAAACTTAGTTACTTGTCTCTCTAAACTCATCTTTGACTCTCCCCGAACATAAAATCACTCAATCTTTGTAACATCCCGTTTTATGGATGAAAATAAATTATCTGAAGTATGTATTTTAAATATTGTATAACGAGTAAATTTTGGGTTATATTATTATTGAACTAAGTTACGTTTAAACGAGTGTTGATTTTATTTAATAATAATAATAATAATAATAATAATAATAATAATAATAATAATAATAATAATAATAATAATAATAATAATAATAATATATGTGCAACGTAAGGTGCATGTTGAAAAAAAAATATAATAGTTATAATAGAAACAAATTATGCTATCATATTAAGGGTTAAATGTGTCAATATATATAGAAGATTGCTTGGTAACTAAGACAAAGTTTAAGGAGTAAAATAAAATTTTGACAAAGCTTCATCACTAAGATTGCTTGAGTCGGCAGAATAAGAGGATATCATATTTATATGTATGATATATGTGAACAAATATTTTCAACCAAAAAGGAACTATAGTAATAATCAAGCAGAGAGTTGTACGAGTAGATTCAAAGACAAAATTTGGAGTAAGAGAACATAAGAGTTGTAGTATATATTTTCCAGTCAAGTTAGTAACATCAGGAGGTAAGTACATTGACCCGTAACTAAATTTTAATAAACGTTTAATTACATGATATATGTGTTATTTATTATGAGTTTGTATGTATTATGTGAAGATGAAACATGTCTAAATACATGTGATATATGTTTATTTATTTTGATAAACATGATTATGAAGAAAATATTTATATGTTTACGGGTCCAAGTATGAGTATTGATAGTTTAAAGAGAAGTTAATATATGTAAGGATTTCGGACGTTGAAATCCCAAGGGGTTCGGGTGTTGAACTCCACATATATATAAAAGGGAATTTAAATATATGTAAGGATTTCGGGTGTTGAAATCCCAAGGATTTCGGGTGTTGAACTCCACATATATAAAGAGATGAGTTAATAATCCTCAAGGGTTAAAAAAACCCATAAGGAATTCGGGTGTTGGATTCCAAAGAAGTAAAGAGGATTAAATAAATAAAGATTTTGGATATTAAATTCCAATGTATAAAAATATGTTTTTTTAAAATAAAAGGGTGTACTTACTTAGCGAAAGCTAATAAAAATATTTTTAAACGTTTTCAGGAAAAGCGCTAATAAATGGTTAAAGCTTCACGGACGAGACTGGACTGACGAAGGAACCCTACTCTCGTTTAATATATAGTATAATAAATATTGTATTAAAAGTTTGTAAAACGTTTATGTTTCTTGTAATGTTTTATATATATATCTATTATGAAATGATATGTCATCACGAGTGACAAATTTTGTTGTGAACTGGGACCAAAACTCTGATATAAATTGTTGCAAGTATTTTAAAAAAAAATAAAAAAAAATTTTGGGGTGTTTCAGGTTGGTATCAGAGCACGGTTCGAGAGATTTAAGTATATAAAAGAAATACTTAGACTCGAACCATAAGTGCTACTGATATTAAAACGAGAGGGTTCAGTCCAGAAACTGTCCAGGGAAGCAGATAAATAGGAAGTTGGTATTGGTGCTTTATGAAAACATATGAGAAAATATGTGTACACTGAAATTTGTATGTTTGAGATATCATATGGTAGTTGGAAAATTATGATGAGTATAGTATATTGTTTTCATACCTGGCCAGTATGAGGGTAATATATTATATCATTATGAATTTCCAAAGATCATATTGTATTAAAAACGTCAAAGAGTAAGTGTGGAGATGGGGAATATATATGCATAAAATGATATGTATGTGTAGTATGTTATAAATGCATATATAGTACTTTTTGGCCTTAGATATATTGTTTGTCTTGACAATAAAGTATGGAGCATTAAGGCCTTTATATAAGTGCTTGCAGTGTAGAAATCATTAGAATAAGAAAAAATTAACGTGAAATAAATAAATTGTTTAGAGAAATATGGCGGATGAAAGAGGAGAGAATGCTACACAAGGCGAGGGAAGTCGTAACACTGAAAAGCAGGTAGATAATGCTTCAGAAAGATCAGTGCATTCATCTCGTCTTAATAATAATACAACGTTTGTACTAGAAGAAATTCGTAGACAGATTGCCATTGAAGTAGGAAAGGCATTTGAAGCCAATATCCCATATCTTTTAGCTGAAATGCAAAATTCTATTGGAATTATGCTAGAAGAAAAATTGAAAAAGAATGAAGTGGTCGTAGAAAAACCTACGAATAATATGGAAGCGGCGCCAATAGCTGAAGTCGAAAAACGTCCCTGCACGTATACAGATTTCATGGCATGTAAACCGTCACAGTTTAAAGGTGAAATTGACCCTTTGGTCAGCCAAAGGTGGATAACAGCCATGGAAACTATTTTCGATACGTGTCATTACGATCCGTACGATGAAGTGATGTTCGCGACAAACCAGTTTTATGAAAGAGCTAAAGACTGGTGGGATATGGTGAAGAAGGAGAAGGGGAGAGAAAGAATCAGAAGTATGTCCTGGGAAGAATTCAAACCAATCTTCCTAAAACATTTCAGTCCTCGTGTTGCAATTGATCGTATCACTGAAGAACTTCTTCATATGCGTCAAGGCAATGAGACTATGGATGAAATCTTTGGAGTTTTCTATGATAAAGCGAAGTTTTGTCCTTCGCTTTTCACTTCTGAAGAAATGTGGATGACTCGATTCCATCTTATCCTTAAGACAGAAATTAGAGAATTTATTTCTCCATCAAAATGTGGAAGTCTTGAGGAGCTTCTTAATTGGGCTCGTGAACGAGAGATGGAACTGAAAAGACAGAAAGAAAGAGATGGGAAGAGAAAGGTTGATGTTATGGTTCCTGCAGTACCTGCAAAGAAAGTAAAATTTATAAAGCCTGTAAAGAGTTCAGGCTCAATCAAAGAGTATGGTAACTGTCAATTCTGTGGAAAGAGGCATCTTGGGGAGTGTCGTTATAAGAACCCAATTTGTTATAAATGTGGGAAACCAGGGCATACAGCACCACAGTGTATCAGCTTTGTCAACTTATGTTATAACTGCTATAAGCCGGGTCATATGAGGAATGATTGTCCAGAGCTGAAAACAAGGGTTACCAAGACTGCGGAAGGATCGAGAGCCTTAGAGAACATGAAACAGTTGGAAGCTCCAAAACCACGAGGCAGGGCTTTTCAAATTACCGCAGAAGAAGCAAAGGTTGAACCTGATGTCGTCACAGGTACCTTTCTAGTCAACTTCCTTCCTGCATATGTTTTATTTGATTCTGGGGCGAGTAGATCCTTCGTATCTATAAAGTTTGCTTGCCATAATTCTTTTGTTAGAAGTAAGCTAGTAAATGTGTTAGAAGTTGACATTGCTAGTGATAAAAGTTTCGTCGTATCCGAAATATGTCGAAACTGTAAAGTAAATATTCAAGGAAGGAATACGATATCGACTTAATCCCGATAGAGTTAGGGAATTTGATGTGATTATTGGGATGGATTGGTTGTCCCAGCATCACGCATCGATACTCTGCAATCGAAAGATTGTTCAATTTATGTCGCCAACGGGAGAACAAATCTGGATTTACGGAGAAAGAAAGAGCAACATAATCGTATGTTCAATGGCGAAAGCCAACAGTTACATACGACATGGACATCAAGCGTTTCTAGCCTACGTGGCTGATAAAGAAACGAAAGAAAGAAAACTTGATAAAGTCCCTATAGTTAAAGAATTCCCTGACGTATTCCCTGATGAGCTACCGGGCGTTCCACCAGAAAGAGAAGTTGAATTTAAAATTGATTTAGTTCCTGGAGCTAAGCCTGCTGCTAAATCGCCGTATCGACTAGCACCCAACGAGATGAAGGAATTGATGTCTCAACTTCAAGATCTCTTGGATAAAGGTTTTATTCGCCCAAGTGTTTCACCTTGGGGCGCGCCTATATTGTTTGTTAAAAAGAAGGACAGTAGCATGCGGATGTGCATTGATTATCGTGAATTGAATAAGCTGACCATCAAGAATAGGTACCCTTTGCCTAGAATTGATGATCTTTTTGACCAACTACAAGGCGCTAGCTGGTTCTCAAAGATCGATTTAAGGTCAGGTTATCATCAAGTTAAAGTACGAGAAGAAGATGTACCTAAGACAGCTTTTCGTACTCGTTATGGGCACTATGAATTCGTTGTGATGCCATTTGGTTTAACAAATGCTCCAGCGGTTTTCATGGATCTTATGAATCGAGTATGTAAACCTATGCTTGATCGTTCCGTCATCGTTTTTATCGATGATATTCTTATTTATTCACGAACCGAAGAAGATCATGCTCAGCATCTTCGTGAGGTTCTCAATGTGCTAAGAAAAGAAAAGTTATATGCAAAATTTTCTAAATGTGCATTCTGGCTTAGAGAAGTCCAATTCTTAGGTCATGTGGTGAATGCGAAGGGTATTTTGGTGGATCCCTCCAAAATATAGACTATTATGAAATGGTCACCTCCTAAGACCCCAACTAAAGTCAGAAGTTTTCTAGGCTTAGCCGGTTATTATCGGCGTTTTATTCAGGATTTCTCAAAGATAGCTTCCCCGTTGACGAAGCTAACTCGGAAAAATTCCAAATTTGAATGGAATCCAGAACAAGAAAAGGCGTTCTAACTTTTGAAAGAAAAGTTAACTAAAGCTCCTGTTCTGGCACTACCAGAAGGAACTGAAGATTTCGTAGTTTATTCTGATGCCTCACGTGTTGGATTGGGTTGTGTGCTTATGCAAAGAGGAAAGGTAATAGCTTACGCTTCACGGCAATTGAAGTCACATGAAGCAAATTACCCAACCCATGATCTTGAATTGGCAGCGGTCGTATTTGCGTTAAAGATCTGGAGGCATTATTTATATGGAACGAAGTGCACTATCTATACTGATCATAAAAGTCTGAAATATTTCTTTGACCAAAAGGAATTGAATATGAGACAAAGACAGTGGTTAGAACTGGTCAAGGATTATGATGTGAAATACTTTATCATCCGGGTAAAGCTAATGTTGTAGCTGATGCTTTAAGCCGGAAGGAGAGTTACGCTCCAATTAAAGTAAAGTCATATAAACTGATTGTGAATTCCGACTTGTTTGATCAAATTAAAGCTGCACAAGTGGAGGCACTAAAGGAAGAAAATTTGAGGCGTGAAAGAGTTATTGGTCAAGTTCGATATTTTGAAGAAAATGATAAAGGAATTAAAGTTCGTTTTGGACGAATTTGGATTCCTCAAATTTGTAATGTCAAAACAATGATTCTTGATGAAGCGCACAAGTCGAAGTACTCAATTCATCCAGGTGCAACCAAGATGTATAATGATTTAAAGAAAGAATATTGGTGGCCTGGAATGAAAAGAGATATTGCTAAATATGTTGAAAAGTGCTTGACTTGCTTACAAGTTAAAGCTGAGCACCAGAAACCATACGGGAAAATGCAACCACTAGAAATTCCATTATGGAAGTGGGAGCATATTACGATGGATCTGGTAACGAAACTTCCAAAAACGGCAAAAGGATATGATACGATATGGGTAATTGTCGACCGTCTGACAAAAAGTGCTCACTTTATACCCATACGTGAAAACTATTCGTCTGAACGAATGGCAGAAGTATATGTTAACGAGGTAGTGTCAAGGCATGGTGTGCCATTGTCTATTGTATCTGACAGAGACACACGTTTTACCTCAAGATTCTGGAGGAAATTTCAAGAAGGAATGGGCACCAAATTATTAATCAGTACGGCATATCACCCGCAAACTGATGGGCAAAGCGAAAGGACGATTCAAACTCTCGAAGATATGCTACGTGCATGTATTATTGATTTTGGTGGTAGTTGGGATAAATATTTGCCTTTAGCAGAGTTCTCTTATAATAATAGTTATCATTCGAGCATTGGAATGCCCCCGTTCGAAATGTTGTATGGTAGAAAATGTCGCACTCCTATATGTTGGGGAGAAGTTGGCCAAAAAGAACTTGCTAATAAAGAAGTAGTGGAGGCGACAAATGAAAAGATTGATCAAATCAGAGCGCATTTAAAAGCAGCTCAAGATCGACAAAAGTCGTATGCTGATAAACGAAGACGCCCGATTGAATTTCAGGTGGGAAACTATGTTATGTTGAAGGTCTCTCCATGGAAAGGTGTGATTCGTTTTCGTAAACGTGGCAAGTTAAGTCCGCGGTTTATTGGTCCGTTCAAAATTTTTGCTCGTGTGGGGCAGGTGGCGTATCGTTTGGAATTACCTGATGAATTAAATGGAATCCATAACACATTTCATGTGTCATATTTACGAAAATGCTTAGCTGATGAAACGACATATGTGCCGTTAAATGAAATAGAAGTGGATGAAAAGCTTAACTACATAGAAAAGCCAGTGGCGATTCTTGATCGTAAGGTTAAGCAACTACGAAATAAAGAAATAAGTCAAGTGAAAGTACAGTGGAAACACCGGCGTGGTTCCGATACCACATGGGAAGCCGAGAATGAAATGAGAAAGTATTACCCCGAATTATTCGATGTATAAAAAGGTTTCGGGGACGAAACCTAAATAAGTGGGGGAGAGTTGTAACATCCCGTTTTATGGATGAAAATAAATTATCTGAAGTATGTATTTTAAATATTGTATAACGAGTAAATTTTGGGTTATATTATTATTGAACTAAGTTACGTTTAAACGAGTGTTGATTTTATTTAATAATAATAATAATAATAACAATAATAATAATAATAATAATAATAATAATAATAATAATATAATAATAATAATAATAATAATAATAATATGTGCAACGTAAGGTGCATGTTGAAAAAAAATATAATAGTTATAATAGAAACAAATTATGCTATCATATTAAGGGTTAAATGTGTCAATATATATATATAGAAGATTGCTTGGTAACTAAGGCAAAGTTTAAGGAGTAAAATGAAATTTTGACAAAGCTTCATCACTAAGATTGCTTGAGTCGGCAGAATAAGGGGATATCATATTTATATGTATTATATATATGAACAAACATTTCAACCAAAAAGGAACTATAGTAATAATCAAGCAGAGAGTTGTACGAGTAGATTCAAAAACAAAATTTGGAGTAAGAGAACATAAGAGTTGTAGTATATATTTTCCAGTCAAGTTAGTAACATCAGGAGGTAAGTACATTGACCCGTAACTAAATTTTGATATACGTTTAATTACATGATATATGTGTTATTTATAATGAGTTTGTATGTATTATGTGGAGATGAAACATGTCTAAATACATGTGATATATGTTTATTTATTTTGATAAACATGATTATGAAGAAAATATTTATATGTTTACGGGTCCAAGTATGAGTATTGATAGTTTAAAGAGAAGTTAATATATGTAAGGATTTCAGGCGTTGAAATCCCAAGGGGTTCGGGTGTTGAACTCCACATATATATAAAAGGGAAGTTAATATATGTAAGGATTTCAGATGTTGAAATCCCAAGGAGTTCGGGTGTTGAACTCCACATATATAAAGAGATGAGTTAATAATCCTCAAGGGTTAAAAATAAACCCATAAGGAATTCGGGTGTTGGATTCCAAAGAAGTAAAGAGGATTAAATAAATAAAGATTTTGGATATTAAATTACAATGAATAAAAATATGTTTTTTTTAAAATAAAAGGGTGTACTTACTTAGCGAAAGCTAATAAAAATATTTTTAAACGTTTTCAGAAAAAGCGCCAATAAATGGTTAAAGCTTCACGGACGAGACTGGACTGACGAAGGAACTCTACTCTCGTTTAGTATATAGTATAATAAATATTGTATTAAAAGTTTGTAAAACGTTTATGTTTCTTGTAATGTTTTTTTATATATCTATTATGAAATGATATGTCATCACGAGTGACAAATTTTATTGTGAACTGGGACCAAAACTCTGATATAAATTGTTGCAAGTATTTTAAAAAAAAATAAAAATAAAATAAAAAAAATTTTTGGGGTGTTTCAATCTTATTCTCGACGACACGTGGAATAGTATACTATTACTTATGATCTGGATCTTTAGACGTATGTCTAATCTATATCAATCTCATCAAAGTTTTGATTTCATGAACCAAAGAAATTTGTGTGACATATAGACACCTGTATTCTGGATTTCCTGGCAAAAGGCCTTTGGGCTAAGGCAAGCATATCGTATAAATCTCATTGTGAGACCTGTTATGCTTACCTGGGGATTTCTGGGATAAGTGATAAACTATGGTCAAAATACACAAATCTCTAAGGCAAATGAGTCAATTTACCTTGACGTGTCAACGATTCCAAATGGTAATGCGTTACCAAATGGAACCATCCTTTTGTATCTTAAAAATCCTTGAATCCTTGAACTGGTTTATCATTAAAGTTAAATACTTTCTCATACTTAACCTAAATAATATTCCTATTAATATTAAATCCATCCTACAATTCAACTTTTACGTTTAAACGCTCAACGTATAACGTGTAACAGTATTGAACTCGGCATTTCATTTAACTATCTTCTTATCTTGACCAACGTAAACATGGATTTCAATATACCCAAAGATATTGAGAATCTAAACCGTATGGTCTTTAAAACTTTAAACCGTTACTTATGGTTCTCAAATCTTCTTAAGGATGTGTCCCATAACTAAGAAACATGCAACGCTATAGACGAAATTCCTACATCTCGGGATACTTTGCTAATTGAATGATAACTTTGTCACCACTTATAAGTACGCGTGTCGTCAAGAAGGTTATGGTTGACCTCATATCTCGAGAAGTCCATGTATTTCCTTCGCTTGTGAATCAAATGTTCACATCTCATGGTGATGTTGAATCATTCTCTTGATTTCGTCTTCCCGATTTAAACCATCCAAGATTTGAACATCATCATAACAAATCCTGTTACCTCGAACTTTGATCTTAAATTTTGTAAGCATGATTTTCCTTTTGATTACATTGATGTAACTTGAAATTTTCTGAATTTCTAAGTGATATTCTTTTCCTTTCATTGTTAAGTCGAACCTTAAACTGTCTGCACCATGAGAGATGCAAGAGTTTGTAAGTCAGTCTATGACTAAGAACACTCGTACCTCCTAAACAATTCTAACTCATCAAAACAGGGGTGATTCCCTTACTTTGATGATTCTCTATTCGTTTCGATAAATGGTTTCTAATTGTGTGTTTTATGAAATTTCATCCTCTGGATTACGGCAAATTCCTTATCCTGAGGATTGACTTTAATTATTCTCATTAGAACTTACATTTCACAAATGACATGATCTCACCAAAATAGGATTGAAACTCATACTTTGGTGACAAATGTTAATCTTTGATTGTTTTCTTGTTATTATGAAGCTCAATCATCAAGATAGGCATGAATTCCATACCTTGATGATAATTTCATTTTTATGGATTGTATTTTCTCAAATGAAACGACCTCGTCAAAGTAGGAGTGAATTCTGGATTTTGATGAGGAAGTTCATTTTGTTATATTTTTGTAAGAACTTCACCGTTAAGATAGGAGTGATTTTCCTTACCTTAATGGTAAGTTACCTCATCTTATTTCTGTGGATTCTCAACAATGAATTGGGATCGAACTTTTGATTGGCATGCAATTCCTATTATTGTGTCATTTCTTGGACCATCTTTGAACTCCTCATAACAACCTCTAGTAATAATGTCTTCCCTCAAAACCACACTTACTCTGAAAACCCATTACAACGATTTTCCTCATACTAAAGTTAATCTTTAATCTTAACAAACACGATACTTGTATGAACGTTACACTAATAACACTTTGAACCCTCATTGACATGAGTAAACAAGAATCGACCACCTAGAAACCCGTTAAAGTTACTTGCTTGAGAAGCTCTTATGATTTCCATCCAAAAACATCCGGAACTTATATTCGTTAAGCCGAGTCCCGTATCGATCTAATGTATGGTGTTTCACACATGACAAAACTTTTTTTACCGTATTGAACCGTTTAGAATACAAACGTTTATCAATTAAATTTTTTTAAGGAATGACTTGCACAGTTTGTCAAGGAACATATAAGATTATGAAAGGTGAAACTTAACAAACTTAAGAATCATAGTCAAACTTATTGAATTTAAACATTCCCAAGAGTGCACTCGCGAACACGAAATGACATCTAAGTCTCCTCATAACCTTAAAATTTTATTTCTCATGATTAAATTTCGGGACGAAATTTCTTAAAGTAGGGGAGACTGTAACATCTGTCATTTTTTTAAGTTAAAACCCGAAACAAATTTTTATATAATTGTACTGGATTAAATGTATTAAATGTGCAGTTTATATTGTGATTTATTCACTTATTAATCATTGAAATAACTAGTAATAATTTATAAATAAATAAGTAAATGGAATGTCTTATTAAAATTTATTAAGTCATAAAATGAATTTTAATAAATTTATAAAGCCTTATTAATAATTATGAACTTTAATTATAAAGGTGGAAATAAATAAACAAATATAAAGTTTACAAGCTTTTATAAAATATATAAAGACCTATAAATAATTCTTTTGATTCATTATATAATGGTTTCAAAGTTTAGGGTTTATTAGGTAAATTTTAAAACTTGAATTTAAGGATTTTAACATGGAATAATAAGGAGACCAAACCTCAGGGACTAATTATGTAAATATCAAAAAAAAACCCCACCCACTTCGACCCACTTCTTCCCCACGATTTCTTCCCCATTTCCCTTTCCTTGTTCTCGGCCGATTTTGTCCATAATCGAGCACTAAACCTCCACTATAATTAAATTAATCAAAAATGAACAATCATCTACCTATATCTAATCGAATACCATCCTCAATTTCATCTAAAACGCACAAAATCACAGCTGCTATCTCCCTCTAAAACCGCGACCTGCAGCTGGGTCGACCTCCATATTTAAAGCTTCAATCTTCGAAATTGACAAGGGGCTTTGCATCAAGAACACCACCCGAAGCTAACCTCAAAGTTAATTGAGTTATCATCAACGTTTGAACCTCAAACCGGTACTACGTGGTCGCGAGTTGTTCTTCGTCTTGTTCACCATCGGATTCATCCCCAACCAGGTAATGGAGATATGTATACTCGGTTTTGGGAGGGGAACAAAAGCCCTATGATTTCAGTAGCATTCAAACTCGAATCGACCTTCGATTTGGCTCAAATCAAACTAGGGCTCGAAGGTGAATTTGGGGGTTTGGTTAAATTGTGTTTAAGTGAATTAAAAACCCACATCTATCGCGGCCACGACCCATGGTTTACTGGTAACAGCCACACAATCCAAACTTGAGGTCCCGGGTTCGAACCCGGGCTCCCTCATCCATTTTTTTAAGGCTTTTTAGCCTTTAAATAAATTGTAAAAAATCATAAAAATTATAAAATTCCTTTAAAAACTTCCAATAATTTTTAAAATTATCTAATTATTTTCTGGAATTTATTTTAAAATTTCTTTATTTATTTAGTCATTTATTTAGTTCATTTTCTTATAAAATAGGTTTTAAATATTGTTTAACGTATTAAATCATTATTTGTTCAAATGATATATTCAGATTAATTCCTATAAGATAAACTTAAAAATATTGTTTTAATTTACTAAATAGTTATTTGCTCAAAATAATATACTTAAGGACAATTCTAAAATAATTACTTAAATAATTCTTTTAATGAACTTAAAATGTAAATAATTATACTATACACTTATTACTTATTAAAAACCTTATAACTATTGAAAGCCAAACTATTATTTGAACGTTAATTATATTGTTAACCTTAAACTTGTAATATACATTTAGGAGCTTGTAAAAGAACTCGTTGGAACATCGTTTAATCCTTATTATCATCTTATACACATACACGTCAAAGTGAGTATTTCTATACCCCTTTTTTTCATATTTTCACACTTTGGGGTGAAACATGTTAACTTATACCATTGCACTTGTAAACGTTTGATTCTTGTAAACTTATGGCAATTTACTTGTGTGTTGTGATTAGTTGAATCTTGTAGCTACCATGTAATGTCGAATACATGTACAATCATTAACTATTGCTAGCCTGGCGACGTCATAGATCTATGGGCCTGACAAGCCTGCTTGGTTGATCCAAGTACACTTAGCTAATCGTATATACTTATAACTTGGTTGGTCCAAGTACACTTGTAAACGTTTGAGACTTGTAAAACTTTGTCAAGGTTTGATTGTGCATTCTGTCTTACATCCCTAGTTACCTTGTTCTCTAATTTACAACATGAATTGCCATCTTTTATATACCTATGTATTCAAAACTATAGAATGCTCACCAACAATATGTTGACCTTTTATTTTTAACATGTTTCAGGCAATAGCGTTATGTGGCTGTGAACAATCGTAACTCTCACGCCTCGACGATTCCGCCGTCAAGGTTGGGCTGTGACACATCAACGCGTCTACTACTAACAGGCAGCTTAGTACAGAAGGCAGCAGAAATGAAACTCCTACTGGCACCCGAATCAAATAATACAGAGGCTAAAGTCTGGTTCACCAAAAACGTACCAGACATAACATCAGGGTCCGTCCTGGCCTCCTCCTGCGTCATCGTGAATGCCCTGGCCTTTGCTCTTGGTTCTTCACCTCCCGTCTTCTTTGCCCCTGATCCCTCAGCCCTCGGCTTCTTGCAGTCTCTGCTCATATGACCACTTTCCCCACAGTTAAAACATTTGCCTGTCCGGCAATCCTTTGACACATGCCCTGCCTTCCCGCATCTGAAACAGATGTTGGATCCCCACTTGCACTCCCCCGAGTGCTCCCTTCCACACTGGCCACACTTCCTCAACCCTGCTCCTGACTTGACCACACGACGGTCATCCACCCTTGTCTTCTTGTTACTCATCGAAGTATCACCTCGACCAAACCTCTTCCCCTGCCAGTTTCTCTCACCTCCCTTCTTACTAATCTCAGCCTTCACCACCACAGCCCGTTCATCATATACTCTCCAAGCCAAATCCACTGCCGACCTAAAGGTGCTCGGTCGAGCAGTAATCAAATGCCTGCGGATGTCAGCTGGCAGCCCCTGAATATACCGGTTGATCTTTCGAGACACCGGCGTCACCTGATCCGGTACCAACCGCGCCATTTCATTAAACTTGGTGGTGTATTGTTGGTGGGTCATCGTCCCCGCCTCTAACTGCAGGAACTCTCTCTCGACTTTGTCCATTTCCCGACGAGGACTGAACTCCTCGATCACCATCCTTTTTAACTCGGCCCACTTCATTTTCCCTATGGCCTTGCTACCCTCGGCTTGGACTATATTATCCCACCAGCACAAAGCCGACCCCGTGAAAGAGTGGGTAGCAAACTTCACCTTCTTGTCCTCCTGGCAATCACTAATATCGAGGACAGCCTCCATTTCTCTCACCCATTGGTGAGCATCAGCCGCGGTGCCAGAACCGTCAAAAGTAGGGGGTTTGCACCTCATAAACGCCCCGTAGTTACAACCCCGCGTTGTCTCCCATACCGGCTCCTCCTTGTCTTCCTCTTAATTATCAGATAGAACCGTTTCCGTCTCTTGTTGCTCCTGTCTTCCTGAGGACCTATTCCTCTCTTTCTTTCACCTTCCCTGACAGCCTTAATTACTTCGGTCACCACAGACGGTCAGATCGTCTGCATGACTTGATGCACCTCTTCAACCACTGCCTCTTTTACCGAGGCCCTCAAGTTGGCGCTCTCTTCCACTCCCTCTTGATGAGGGGTCTCGTTTTCCTCGTGAACCACCTTCTCCCTCCTAAGTCTTCCTCTTGTGGCTCGCGGTTCAGCACCGCGTCCGCCACCACCTCCACCCCGGGAAGCTTTGGAAGATCTACCACCAGCCATTTTCTATCTCACACTTAAAGGTTCAAATACTAACACGGTCATTCAAGGAAATAGCTCAGTTTATGTCAAGTATGGTAAGTCCCTAATTACAGTGGCCAGCTGTGATTAGCCACTTACTCTACTCTTCGCACTCCGAGCATCACCCGTCCTGACTACATTAGTATCTAAATCTAACAGTACACATAAATCACATCACATGCGCACATAATATCAGTTAATCTTTAAGAAAATACCTGATGGCACGCAACTACTCAGATGGCATTCTCTTTATTTCTGTCCCATTTTCAGTTTAAGTTTAGGTTTATTTGAAAATTTTACCCACTTCACTTAAACTTTGGCTCTGATACCAACTTGTAAGGCCCCGTTCCCGGGCACCTCACAGTTGGTCGTTCATCGCACATAAAACATTCATTTGATATATATTTATAAACATCTTAAATAAACACTGCAGCGGAAACATTCAAAAGATACATTTAATTTCATCATAAAAGCTTGTACAAAGATTACATTGTTACTGATTACAAAATGGGTCATAAACAGTGACCTCTAGTATAGAAACATAAAAATTTTCATCATAAAGAAGATTCCTTAGGTAATCACGTTTATCAGGATCCTTAAGGAAGGTTCCTTATGTAATCCCGTTTATCGGGATCCTCAAGGAACACTTGACACTTGCATGCAACATAATGTGTTGCAGGCATTATAAGCCCGCATCCTATTGCGTGGCAGCATTATCAAAAGGAGAATGTCATCCCAAAAGAGCTGAGTAGTCGCCTCGTGCCATCCCCAGTAACACTACCTGCCAACTGGAAACACATAAAAGTCAGCATTGCTGAGTGAGTTCTAGTTTATAATAAACATATTTAGTTCCCATTATAAACCATTCTTTCACATGATCATACATCATACATATACAAAGATAATATTATTATTATCTTTATCGTTCGTTATACATCATTAACTTTAAATTCTCATATGGATCCTGTCAGGCTTAACCCACTTCATAGCACTCGACTATGATTACTGTGGTCGAATGACAAGAATCCCGTTTCATCTTTGCTTGCACATTGAATTTCTTTTGTACCAATACCATATGCTATACCTCGATCAGTCTTAGCTACTGGGCCGTGAATCAAAGCGTATGCCACAGTACTAGTAGGTAAGCGGTAGAGGTACCATGAATATGGCCAATCACAAAGAAAGACCCGTTTACCTTATTCAATGCTTGCAAGACTTAGTTCGTTCATTCATTAATGCATGTATTCATTATCATATTTCTTTTCATTTATTCCTTAATACATGCATTCATCATCATGTTCCTTTTTCATTATCTTTCACTTTACGTTACATAATACTTCATTCATTCATTTCCATAATTCGTAAAGTTTCGGAAAGATAAACATACATAATCATAAGGAACATACACATAACATTCATTCATCATCATACAAGGCATCATACATAGATGGTATACAGTAGGTATACCATGCAACATCATCATCATCATGATGCCTATGTTACTCGTTTACCCAAATAAATCAGATCTTACTAAGCTTAATTTGCATTTCACATTCTGGTTCATCCGCATTAGTCTGACCATCCGCATCAGTCAATGCGGATGAGGAATGCCTTATCCGCATTTCATGGTTTACCCGCATTAGTCCATGCGGCTGAGAAATGCCTTAACGCATTTCCGAACTTGTCCGCATTGGTCAATGCGGCAGTCAATTGCCACAGCCGCATTTCTTTCATTCGTCCGCATCAGTCAATGCGGATGAGGAATGCCTCACCCGTATTTCATAAACTACCCGCATTGGTCAATGCGGCTGAAGAATGCCTTGGCCATTCTTCCTGACTTATCCGCATTAGATCAATGCGGCTGAGTACTGCCTTGGCCATTTTTCTTGTTTTGTCCGTATTAAGTCGATGCGGATGAAGAATGCTTTATTCCGTACTCTGACCTATCCGCATTAGGTCAATGCGGATGAGCAAATTTCCTTAGCCGCATTTTCCTGGTCATCCGCATTAGTCCATGTGGGTGAGCAGTTCACCCTGCACTTAACCTGTGCTGTTTTTCAGCTCTCAATCATCATCTCAATGTACATTAGCACGAATTTATCGTATCATCTACCTGGAACAGGCTACACATCATACACATCCTAGGAAAGACTTCTAAGACATACATCAACATTTCATACACGAACAACATACTGAAACTCATATATCTGTCCTAGAAATCTTAAACACAGTAGGCATAGCAACCCAAACGAACCATATACACATATATTAGTACATACATACGCAGATTAAGCACCCAACCTCGAAAACAGTTTCACAATGTGTTCCAGCCCCTAAAATCGTTCCAAAAGCGTGTAAAAGAAGGGGTCTTAGAACTCACATTGTGTTGCTGGGTATGACTTCTTCAAAACCAGTCGCCGTGAGACCTTGTACCTCGAATCCGCACTCTTCTTCTTCTTGTTCTTCCTTCAAATTCTCGTGGTCTGCTCTTTCTCTCTGTAGAATATTTCGAAGATTTAGGGTTGTGAGAAAAGTATGGGCAGTCATCCCTATGTATATTAGATATTTGCCTTTTCTTTGTACTTTTACACAATACCCCCTTCCACTTTTTCTTTCTTTTCCTTTCCTTCCAAAATTCTTTCTTTTCTTTTCTTCTTATTATTTCTCTTTGTCTGATTAAAATTTTGGGTGTTATACTGAGACTAAACCAACCCATACCCCATTACCTACAAGTACCCAAACCGAACATTCTTTTAGCTTTGACCCATCAGCACCCATTCCGCCCTTTTCATATTTCTTCCCAACAACCGGTCAATCATCATCGTCTAAACCAGTACTAACACCACAACCATATCAGTCCAACCCATCCATATTTCATACTCCTCCTACCTCTCAGATGCAACCAGATACACAATACCAACAACATCAAGTTGTACAAACCTTGGGAGCAGGAGGAGCTGGTGTTGATGGTGGTTATGGTGATGAATTTAGGAGATATGAGGAAGAATGATACACGTACGAAGGAGATGCTGATCAAGAAAATTATGCTTACAGTCAAGGACAAGATATGCAAGGATATGGGAGACCACAACCACAAGTTGTGCAGCAATAAATTATACCACAACAAATACAACCCCAAGTGAGGCCACAATTTCAAGGGCAGATTCCTCCACAACATGGGGGAGCAATCTTTCAACCACTGTTTCAGCAATTCGTGCCTCCAGGACCACAAGTTCAAAGACCAATGGGTCCTCAACGACCAAGAGTTAGGTTGGGTGTCCTACAAAGGCATAATTGGGACGCTGCTAGAGGTATTGAGGCACACTTTCGTCCAATCATCATAAATAATCCTTCACCTGTGGTCATCCCTCAAAACAATCAAGGGAGAACGTTTGAAGTCCGAACAAATTCACTTCAAAGTTTTCCAAAATACAAAGGGTTAGCAACAGAAGAACCCTATTTTCATTGGAAGCTTACGACTCAATTTGTAACACAATTGGTGGTCAAGGATTCTCTGCGGATGATGTCAAGTTGGTGTTGTTTCAGTTTTCATTGGAGGATAAGGCAAAAAGGTGGCTCTATACTTTGCCATCCGCTTCAATTTACACATGGGCTGATATGCAACAAAGGTTTTTGGAAGAGTTTTTCACAGCCCAAAAGACTAATGATGCTAGGAGAAGCTTGAGAAGCTTCCAACAACAACAAGGTGAATTGTTTCATGAGGCTTTTGACCGGTTTAACTTGATGATCAAGAATTGTCCTCATCATGGAATTGAGTTATGGGAGTTGTTGAATGCTTTTCACGAGGGGCTTCATTCTGAAGATGCCCGGGATTTGATGTCTATCACAAATGGTAAATTTGGTACAAATTATGAGCAAGACGATTGGGCATTTTTGGAACAAATGGCGGTTACATCAAAGAGGAAGGCGCATTCATCAAGACGAGCACGACCGGTCATTACACGAGCTCCAGTTCATGCGGTGGATGATGGTAATGTACAAGCTACGAATCAAGTTTACAATGTTTATACAAATTGCAATGAGTTGGGGCATACTGTGGATTCTTGCACGGTAATGTTTGAACAAGTGGAGGAAGTGAATGCTATTTAAGGTCAAGGGTTTGGTGGAAGAAATTACAGCATGAATTCAAATACCTATGATCCGGGTTTGAGAAATCATCCCAACTTCAGTTATGGGAATCCGGCCAATCAATCCAACCTGAATTTTCAAGGAAACACCCAAAGTAACTATGTGCCTCGCCAACAATTCAATAGTCAACGCAATTACTGGGGTGGGAACAATCAAGGTTTCCAAAGGCAATCCCAACAGTAGGGTAATGAGCAAGGTGGTTCATCGGGTCATGTTACTTCAAGCGGGAATGAAGTTATGGATATTCTTATGATGATGCAACAGGAGATGCAAAAGAGAAATCAATTGGATGATGCTCGAGCCTAAAAAGATGAAATTCGTGACAAGGCCATTCAATCTTTGAGCATCCAAATGGGCCAACTCGCAACAGAAGTAGCAAACTTGAAGAAGAACAAAGGAGAGCTGCCAAGTGATACTGTGGTGAATCCTAATCACCAATCTAGTTCCAAGAGCTCAAAACAAGTACACATTAATGCTTTGAAATTCACATCTCAGGTAAGTGTTCCTTTGTTAGATAAATTACCCCTAAAACTCCTAGATCCAGGAGTGCCCTTGATTCCAATTCATATAGGAGACCTTAAAATTGACTGGGCACTTTTAGATCTAGGAGCATGTGTTAGCATCCTCCCCGGGCATTTATATGACAAATTTGATTTTGGTCCATTGAAATATGTTGATACCCTAATAATGTTGGCTAACCAAACACCCATTAGGCCAAGGGGTATGCTAACAGATGTCATTATAAAGGTGAGAGATTGCTACTGCCTAGTGGATTTTCTGGTACTGGATTACACTTCTTCTATTGAGAATGCACCATATTCAGACATCTTGGGTAGGCCGTTTCTAGCTATTGCATAGGCAGTCCTAGATTGTGAGCTAGGAATGGTGAACATGAATTTTGGTGAGAAGGTTTTGAACTTAAATATGTTTTCTATTGTTACTAACCCTTCCATCAAGGAAGCATGTTTTGCTGTTGATATGTTAAAGGAAGTGAAAGAGGTTGCAGCTAAAGAAAAGAAGAGAAAGAGAAAGAGAAGAGTGAAGAAAAAGAAGGTGGAGAAAACGGTTGAACAAACAAAGATGGATAGTGAAGGTAAGAAGACTGGATGCAGCACACTTGTTGCACAAGTATGGGGATGCGGGAAGGTGTGTCAAGTTGTCCGGCAAGAGTTGAAACATCCCACAAGGCCACCATAAGTCAAGCTATTCAGGTTGCATCTTCTCTTGTACAGTTTGTTTCTTGTTTTCTTTTGAGTAGTTCGGTTGGGTGGTAGGGTGGAGCTATGATATGTTAATGTTTATGTGTCGGGGTTGAATTAAGGAGGTGTTAGTGTCATAAAAACAAAAAAATATTTTCAACTTATTGAGTCTTTTGTTTTGTTTATTTTGCTCCTTTCAAAACCATACATTGGGGACAATGTATCCCAAGTATGGGGATGAGGGGAATTTTTAATTTTTAGCATTTGTGTTAATTTTTAGCTTTTTCATGGGGAGAAATTTTGAAGTTTTTAAAAATTCAAGCAAAACTTTGTGAGAATTTGAACACCTTGGATTAACTCCGAATGATACATCGGCAACCTTTAATCATTCTTATTCTTGGTGAGAGTTGAAGCCACACTAATAAATGAATAATATTTATCTTTGATGAGAGTGAAAACAAGTGGGGGTGCATTAGAACTTGTGCTTGAATACGATTCGAGACTTTAGTTGGATGTGAATGTGAAAAGAATAAGGGCATTTAGGTAGCCTCGTCTTTGATGTGTGCGAGTGTGGGATTTGGGGGGTTGGACATCATAAATTATATATATGAGCTTGGTTGTGAGAGGGACAGGGGTTTGGACATTTAGTTGCCCAATTTTGTGCCTAAAAGCCTATCGTTTGTTACCCCTTAGCTAGTTACTTTAAAATTTACCCAACTTGACCTGGTCTTATAGTGTTAGTAGTTGTTTAGTAGTTGTAATCATCTTCAATGCTATGTTGAATGTTTTTGTGAAGATTTCGTGTTTGTTTTATTGTTATTAAAGAAAAAAAATATATAAATTTTTTTTGGAAAAAGCGATGAAAAAAAAACAAAAAAATGAAGAAAGAAGAAAAAAAACAGATTGAAGTTGAGTATCTTATGCATAGTAGTTAGGCTTGGTAGTTAGTTGTTTATATTATTGTGTAATAAAAGACCAGGTTAAGTTTTCGCTTCTTCATATATATTTTATTTCCTACCCGTACACCTAGCCACGCTACAGCCTTGAAGTCCCTTTGATATGCATTCATGTTTGACATGTGTTAAGAGAAGGGTCGATTTAGGTACAAGCTTATAGTTATGCAACCACCCGTTTGCCTTTTGTGTGTCTAACTCATGGACGCTAGTGCTTACTTGTCGCCGAGAGGAGGGATATAGCGAGGGGTGTGTCATTTTGGGTGTTAAGAAAGGGTTAGTAAAAGTATTACATGTTTATGCTTGGGTTACGTTGATCGCTTGTTTGAAAATAATTTGATATGTTGCTTGGGACAAGCAACGGTTAAGTGTGGGGATGTGATGGGCGGCCCATAGGACAACCCTTAAAGTATGTAAAATTGATAAAAATCGGTCGATTATCCATTGATTTTCCCTTGAATTAGATAACTACAGTTGCTTATGTTTCAGGTATGTTTGGGAGCTAAAATGGATAAAACACTGCTTAGCATGGAACGGAGTGGACATACGTAGAAAGAAGAAGAGAAGAAACAAAACATTCAGGGCTCCACCGTAACTTATGGTAGCCACCGTAAGTTATGGTGGCTCCAACGTAACTTATGGTAGCCACCTTAAGTTATGGTGGACCTGAAATCCTGAATCTCCCACCGTAACACAGAAGAAAACCACCGTAGCACTTTTGTGGCTACCGTAACTTACGGTGGCTACCGTAACTTACGGTGGCTACCGTAAGTTACGGTAGAAGTGACGGAAAAAGTGTAATAAACATATTAAAATGATTGAGTGGTGCCTTTTTCCATATTATCTGGATCTGATGACTTTTGGAGCAGAAAGAGTGGGATCTTGGCTGTTCTTGCTGGTTTAAAAAGATTGCAAAACAATTGATTTGGGTTGTCAATTCCTTTGAACATGAACCATTGTGTGAGGATGAAGATTCAAGTCATGTTTGGCTAAACTTGTGGTGATCATCCTAGATGTAAGGTTTGCTTTTGAAACACTATGTTTGTTCTTAAATTTCTAGAATGATAACTTTGAATGTTTGTTTGAGTTATTATGGTGTTTGGATATTTGTTTGTAAGTTGTTGATTGTTGTTTGATGTTAACCCAAACCATACGTTCTTGGTGCCATGGGCAATCAAGATATCATGGGAGGGATTAAGGTTGGATAATTGTCAATTAATCATCGAGTAACAACCTCGCATTTTACAATCCGAGTACTTAGTTCTCTTTCATCACAAACGACTATTCAAGCACGAACCATGTCTATGTGGTTCTTTCTAGTAAGCATAAACATAAGTGTGGATTAAAACCTGAAATCTAGGGTGGTCACTTGTTCTTAATCTGTTACAAAAGTACGTTTTGATTTGCAATCTATTTAGTTACTATTAGTTCTTAAACCAAAACAATCCAATTCTTGATATTGAATTTTCTATTTTAAGGCAATTGTAGTTAATTTACATGATTATAAGATAAACACATTTTCCACAAACTCCCTGTGTTCGATACCTTTTTACTACTATCTTTGAGTTGTAATTTGGATTAAATTTACGTGTACTGCGACAGCACGTCAGACGCATAGTAATTTCATGTCACCCTCATAATCAATTAATTTTGTTAATCTAATGTTAATTTAGAAAAATAAACTCTTCACCTAAAAGTGTATAAAAAATAACTCCAAAAGTTTGTGTAGCTTCTTTTATCAACGAACATATATATATATATATATATATATATATATATATATATATATATATATATATATATATATATATATATATATATATATATATATATATATATATATATATATATATATATATATACACATATATATATATATTATTAACTCTACACATATTATACTTTTAAAATTAGAAAAAAGTTCAAATACAAAGTGTATTTTTGCTACAAAGTGTGAAAAGACACAATGAGTAAAAAAAAGACACCAAAAAATTATATCTCACAATCTAAATCGAATTTTAAAAAAGTAATTCGGAGCTTTTGTTACCCTAGTTGTCCTCACTAAGAAATAAATAATTAAATAATTAAAAAAATTAACTTTTTTTATTGTGTCATTTATGAAAAATACAATGACTTCATTGTGTAATTATGAAAGACACAATGACATCATTTTGTCAATATAAAATACACAATGACGTCATTTTGTCAATATAAAAGACACAATGACGTCATTGTGTCATATAAAGACACAATTAAAAAAAAATTAATTTTTTTTTTGAAAGTGGACAACTAGAGGAACAGAGGCTCCGAAGTACTTTTTTAAAATTCAATTTCGATTGTGAGATTTAAATTTTTTGTGACTTTTTAGGCTCATTGTGTCTTCTCACACTTTGTAGCAAAATATACTTTGTAGAATAACCTCACCCTTAAAATTATAATATCTATATTATATAGGATTTGAATCCATAACAATTTATTAGTAAGTATACCATATTATCATCCGAATATTGTTCGTGTCTAGCTAATATCTACACGCATATATATCAAGCATAATTATCGAATTTCACATGCTTGGTATAAACATAGATTACTTTTAATGATCAACGCAGGTCACATTAACTTAAATTAAGGAGCTAAGATTTGTGAGGAAATTAAGGCTTAAATCAAGATTTTGATAATGACCCATTATGGGTGTTCAAAGTCACTATATTATTCAATTTCGAAATTAAAACATCTTGACGAAGTTTTTTTTTTTTTACCAATATCGACATAAATATTCATAATAGTTCGTGTAAGTTGTGAAATTTATACATTTATGCCTACCAAATTTTTACAAATTTTAATTTATATATTTGCTCCAACTTTTAACAATGTAATAATATATAAAAGCAGACGTCAACAAAAATGTTTTAGACTTGCTCATTTGAGTTTTTATTTAATATGTTAATTTATACTATATTACTTTCCAGCTACGACTATAACTATTTTTATATGTTTTAATATCATAAAAGCTGATGCTAATTTTACCAAACACACCATAACAATGAACTACGTCATTTATTGATTTACATATTTAACTAAACCACATAACAAACAAAACTTTATGAGATGGAATTCTAGAAGCTCGGTTACAACTGTGATTACTGCATGTTAATTAGTTTTCTCCTTAGCTACGCGGTAAAAGTTTGGTCATTTTTCCTTGTCGACTGTCGCTACGCGTTATAAGTTTTGTTATTATCGTCTCGGCTTGTTGATACCCATAAAAGTGAATACCGATACTAGTTCTAATAATACCAATGCCAACAACGATGATGTTTGCTCATAATCGGTTAGATGCGTAACGTACCACAACGATTACTACACTTGTTATAGCATACAATCCAAAAAATACCATTTTTTTTAAACAGCCTAGTTTAAACGGACAGGGTCTACATTGGCTAGACCCGTCGATCAATGTAAGTTCTGACATCGCTTACACTCAATGGTATAATTAAAAACATATAATATATAATGAGTTTTCATTAGTTTACGAGCGTAGATCAAATTCTTTGTTATTCATTTTTGTATAGTTATCCGATTAATATTTGTTTACAACAATTGGTTAAGTTTGAGATCATCTGAGTCGTTTATATATATGTTTGTATGTATATATATTTATTTAGTAGTTTTAATTAGAGTTAGTAAAACATAACAAATTGATTTCTCTTGTTGAATTTCGAATCCTAGTGGGAAAAAACAAAGAATAAATGTTCAAAGGAGGGGATAAGGATTATGTTATGTTATGTAATGTTGATTTGGTATTGGTTTCTTTGTAATGATTACGATGGTTAGGTATTTAAGAATAGATGACTTTTTAACTTTTTTTAAACAGCTGATGACTTTTTAACTGGTTTATAATAAACTAGGTTAGTACCCGTGTAATACACGGGTTGAATAAATAAAATATTAAATGATTAAAAAAAATTATGAATTATAAAACTATACTTGAAGATAAAAATGATTATAATTACGTATAAATTGCTACTTCAAGTAATAAACAATAATGTATTTTTCTTAAACTTTTATTTTATAAAAAAATATGTGGTTTTTAAATATTTTTTTTAATTAAAATGATTTTTTAAAACTTTGTTGCTTTTTTGTTTTTAAAAATGTGTTTTTAATTTTAAAAAAATAGATTTTCATTTTATTAAACTATACAAATTTTAATTTGAAAATGATATGAGTAATATTATTAGTATTCAATATTAGTTTTAATAGTAGAGAGAAATGAGAAAGTTAGTATGATTAGGCTTACGATTATATCACGTCTTATCTTATTTTTTCTTTATTATAGATAGATAGATAGACAAATAGACAAATACATATATAGAAAGATAGGCTAGAAACTCATTCTTTTAACGAATTATAGTTAGTAATAAAAATAAAGATTTATACTACGAAATTTTGATATAAGATATGAATTATATATACATAATAGTTCAAGAAAATAAAACAATTATGTTATCTTTTTTAACTCTCTTATCTAAATAGTTTAATTTTTAAACATTCGTTTTAAAATTCTTTTATAAAAAATTATAATAAAAATCTTGTTTAATAAAAACTCCGGTCTGTAATTATTTTGGTTGTTTTAATAAGATTATTTTTAGAAACGTTGACCTTTTTTATAATTTTTAAAAAAAGGAACGATTTAAAATATTTTGTTTCAAAAAGGTTTAGTGTTTTTAGAACTTTCATATTATATAAAAAAATACATTATTAGTTCTATTTTAATAAAAAGATGTTATTTTTTTATTTTCTTAATAAAATCTAATTTTAAATGTTACATTGATTTTAAAAATCTATATGAGAGAGAAATATTTCAATTAATAAAATTGATATTTAATAAGAGAGAGAAATTAGTTTTAGAGTTTAAATTATTATAATATACTTTTGGAGGGAAAATTAATATGAGAATGCCTAGAATAATGACATGTGGCAACAAGGTAGGTCAAATGAGTGACAAGTGGCAAAATAAACCTTCTTTTATTAGATACTATAGATTATGAGGGTGAAGGGGTTGGAACCTCTGGTTAAATTTAAATACATTCAATTGGAATTTACAAATAATAAAGTAAGTAAATAAATAAAAATAAATAACTAAAAAAACATAATTTTTACTAAACTACTAATTGTCCGACACCATGATGTTTAAGTTGGTTGCAATGTATTTCATAAGGTTAAATTGGAGTCGAAAATGTGTTTTTTTGATCCCCCGATTCCGAAACGATATTTTGTTAACGACCAGATCCATCCAAGGATTTGGAATGAACACTGGTGACATTGCATTCCCGTAATGTTTTAGGATTATATTATGTAAAATAATACACGTATACATGACATTTTATATCTTCTCTATCTTCACCACATCAAGTTTTAAGTATTGTCCATTTAGATTCTAAAACATCAAAAGCTTGTTCGACGTCTTTCCTCGCTGACTCTTACCCCTTCTTGAATTTTTTTTTCTCTTGGGGTCGGTTGGCCAAGGAAAGGATTTAACAAAAGCAAACCAACAAAAATTTTGGTTAAATTTGTCATTTCATTCAAAAAAATTTTGTTTCCTTTTCTGGTCCCTAACTTTTTAAAAAGTTGTCATTTTCATTTATTTTTGTTAATTCAATTATGTGTTTGTTTAGTTAAGAGCATTTAAGTCATTACATAAATCATTTAAGTTAAGTTTTCATTTAAATCCAAAAAACTTACGAACCTTACAACTAAGAGCATTCACAACCCATTCTCCATCTTTATTCATATAATTACATTAAAAATTACTATTTGTTCTCTCTTCTTTTTAACTTTAACATTACTTTTTATCCCTCCTCCACTCGCAACCACTTAAAATATATTAAAAACATTATAGGGTTTTGAATAGTGTTTTCTAAAAAAGTAAAAATACAGATTAAACAATAAATTTCTTATATCATTCACTCTCAACCATTTATAACCATATCATATAATATAAGGAGTACACTCATATAAATTTAAGAAACGGGTTATGAATGCTCTATCACCTCTAAATTTAAGAATGAAAATGAATTAGTTTAAAATTTAATTATAATTAATATATTAAAAGAAGTTATTGGTCATCAAAAGTTATCAATCATTTAATGTTTAAAATTTAAAATAAAAAAAAATTGAAATCATTTAAATGATTTTTAATCAATGAGGAGTTTAAAAATATAAATGAAATTAAATAAATGAAAAATAGTTTAGACCGAAAAACAAAAATCTTATGCATTCAAAATGAAGACATTTGATACCAAAAACTTTTATTTATTATAATTTATAGATTTTTACAAAGTCTTGTTATTGTTATATTAAAATAATTATAATGCAAGTTAGGAGGTAACTTTATTGTTTAAGAAAACTTATTCTATGATTCAAACCGACCAACATCATATTGAAACTTTATTGGGGAAGCCGAAAGAGGACGATGGCTAAGTATTAGAGGAGTTGGTGATATATAATAATAATATATGTTATTATATATATATAGCCGCCACAAAAGCAAAACGATGACGTATGGATCTACCTGCTCCACTAGACACGCATGCATTTCGGTGTGTGGGACCATTGCTTACGTGGACGTCACGTGGCAGTTGACAAATATGTTAATGCTTGACAGCGTGTTCATTCCATCTTTTCCCAACATGCTTTCACTTTCCCCGTCAAGCCAAGCCGGCCTCTTGACCATAAATAGTTAATTAAGTGTTAATTACTAAACGATACTTAGTAAAACAGGTTAAGTTAAGATGCTCATGATCATATATATATTTATGACCATATTAGGGGGTTAGTAATAGATTTCCTCCTAAGAGTATTGAAGGTGTGATCCCGGCCGGAAAACGAATAGTAGGTCCATCCTCCATTGCATGGTTGTACATTTGTTGTTAGAAAAAACAGAAAGAAAAAAAAAGTTAAATGCTAATCAAAATTCCTGTTTTATTTTCTTTATGTTATACAGTAAAATATGTTTAAATAATTTCTTATAAGAAATTGTTTTATACATTATATGTTGGCAAGTTAATTGTCATTTTCATTTGTAAAATATTTTAAATAATTTCTTATAAGAAATTGTTTTATACATTATATGTTGGCGAGTTAATTGTCATTTTCATTTATTAGTTTTGGTCTGTTTTGTTATTTTCGTTCAAAAAAGTATTTTTCTCCTTCTGGGTCACTAATTTATTTAAAAGTTGTCATTTTTATTGTTTTTCGTTAGCTCATTTAAAAACCATCTTTAATTCTATTTTTTTCATTTTTTGAAATATTATTAATTGTTACTATATAAGTGTTTTTTATATTTGTTAAAACAATTTAATATGCCACACTTGCGCGCAACAACACATAAAATCTATACTCTATAATGAAACAAAGTATGTTGTCACGTGTTACGTTTCTAAACATCCTCATAATATTTTTTTTCCCGCCAAAAATGTATTATAGTCGTTTTAACACTCACACTAATCTCTCTTAATAAAATTCACTTTAATTAAATATTGCATCTCTCTCTCTCTCTCTCACACACATCTAGATTTTTTAAAATCAAGCTATTCTTTTAAATATGAAATCTTCTTCAACAATAAACTTTTTTGAGAAAAATATTTTAACTCGGCATATAAAAAAGTTATAAAAAGTGAGATTTTCTAAAAACAATATTATCAAAATAACAAAAATAATTAGAAACTAGAGTTTTTAATAAACAAGATTTTTATATAAAAATAAAAAAAATCATAACAGTTTTTTAAATCAAATGCTTAAAAATAAAGCTATTTAGTTAAGAAAGTTAAAAAAAATATTTTATATTTATTTTTAAACTATTATCTATATGTAATTTTAATCATATCTATATATCTTACGTGCCACAATTGTAAGCTCCTCCTACTAACTTTCCCATCTCTATCTTATTAATGGTAATACTAAATATAATATTATTATTCATATTTTTTGTCAAATTAAAAACATATATTTAAATAAATTAAAACCTGATCTTTTATTAAAACACACTTTTTTAAATATATAATTTTTATAAAATACAAAATATTCTAATAGAACCGAACTTTTATGAAAGTTTTCATTTTTCTTTGAAAAAATCATAGAATGAAGTATTTAAAAAACATAAAAATTTATAAAACAAAGTTTAAGAAAATGATGTTGTTGTTTGTTTACTTAAACTAGCTATTTATACATAATTTCAATTATATTTTTATAATTCATAAGGTTTCATTACTAAATTATTTTTATATCCTATTATTCAACATGTGTAATACATGGGTACTAATCTAGTCTATTATCTACACTACATAATAAATAAAAAATCAAAGGATCACATACATGACTTAATTCTAGAGCCCCTACATAATTTTTTTCGCCTAAACATTATAGTTCATTAATTTAAACAAACCAGTTTACATATTGAAATTCAATATCATAATAAAAGTATTTTTGTTTCATTACTTAATATTTTGATTAATTATCAACCTAATAAACAAAATATTCTTTTAATTTTTTGCTTAAATCAATAATGAACATAGGATTTAAATTGACATTTCCTTTCATAAATCTAATAAAATTAAGTCATTTGCTAACTATGACCCTTTAAAAATAAATAATAATTTATTAGCATATAATATATATTTATTTACTGTAAGTTTTTTATAATTCAATTTGTATAATATATAGGAATCTAATAGAGTACTAAATAAAATGTACCAAGAAAATGAGTTTTATGATGAAATATTATCAATTTATTTACATATGCTCCAAGTTTGCCACGAAAGATTGTGTTTTGCATTGATTACAAAAGACCATGAAGTTATTTTAAGTTTATAAAGACTGGTCACTCTTTAACCTCTTTAATGGGTTCATGGATATCTATCGAGGTTGTTTCACATGTGAAAGACATTTGTTATACATATGAAAGAAAGTGTTTCAAATTTGAAACAAAGTTAACACTAATGCAAAAATAAAACAACTAAACAACTTGAAACTAACAAATCAACAACTTACACAATCTACAAACTGTTAAAATCTTCAATGTTTAATCTACAACAAATCACATCCTCCACCAAACAATTAATCGACGTGTTTATGTACATTACATATCATATAGCTGTTTAACAAACACGTCTATATAACTATGGAAAATGTTACATTGATTAGTGTGTGAATTTCTTAGGTCATGGAGAAAACGAGTTAAAATGATGAAGATTTGATATTAGTGAACAAGCTGTTAATTTGTTTAATCAGTAAAATGGTAAAAGATCCAATGCAAATGCAACTAAAAACTTTTGAAGGTTAAATACAAGAATACTTTGAAGACCATTGTTGCAATTAGTTATTTTCAAGAATAGAGGATGGTGATGGGCCGATGGCAACTAATAGAAGACATTTGGGCTAAAGAATTAAAAGAAACAGGCTCATGAGAAAATATCAAACCCACACATACATTAACAATGACGCAATCGCTCTATATGTTCTAAATGACATTGGACTATAGCGTATTTCGCTAAGGTCAATAAATCAACATTTTCGAGAATGCTGTTGTCTAGATACTATTAAAAGAAGCCCAACTAAAATTTTGTTAGTTAAACCTAAACTTATGTATTGTCAAATCCATTTTAAACCAATTTCCAAACACCTACGCTTCATTTTGAAGTTCGATAAAACGGTATTTTACTTATATGCAGAAGGTTATGAGCCTATATCAAAATAATCATATTACCTTTTGTATATTGAAAACTATTTTTGATGTTTTCCAATTAAAACACATTTGAAGACTTCCATATTTAGTATATTACATCTACTATATCAAATCTCATTTGATTAAAATCATATGTGTGTGTGTGTGTGTATATATATATACATATATATATATATTCAAATGTGTATATAAATTAATTTTGCAAAAATTTAGCTAATGCTTTGAAAAATAAGTTGATAACTTTGGAAGACATCAAGACTTCAAACAACTTTATAAACTAAGTCATATTATATGAAAACCATTTTGGAATATCTCCGATGTCCAAACACATCAATGTTGTCGTTTAAGCTTTGATTCATGTATGTAGTTGTCGATTTTTGTTATAAGCCTTTGTATGCTTTGTTATCACCACTGTTGTTACATATTAGCTTTAATGTTCACATTTGATGATTCATTAAGTGTACAACGATATGTATGCTGCATATGACTATTCTTAATCAACAACTTGATAACACTAAGCATGAATTTTAATCATTATCAAACAAGGGATAATTAGATTCATAATTTGCAATAAACCTTTGTTATCCCAACAATGACTATATGAATTAAATCCCAGCCATATCAAACCTATTGGTAGGATATGAGGAGCATGAGATGTAGGCAGACGTTACCTTTATCACATAGAATAGAGAGTATGCTTTTAGAGAGATCTCCAACTCCAAAACACACAACAAACCCAAAACATTTATTAAGTGAAAAACACAACAATCATTGGGCCATCAACATAATAGTATACCACTTAAAGCACACCATCATCAACAATATATAATGACTAACAAGGATCAAATAATGACAATAAGCTATAAAGAAGAACACACTAATAACTAATATACAACAGGAAGCAAGATATATAGAAACCGTAGTCCATAGATAATCCCTATAAAATAGATAGCAACAAGCACATAATGAGCACAAGATCATGTCTAATCCTCTTATTCTAAGTATATTTGGACCTGCCTCTACTCTTTTATCCCCTTGATAGTGAAGGCCTCAACTGCTCTAATTTGTATCATTTTCTGTCTTTTTTAACATGCCCTAACCATCTTAATCTTTCATATTATATCTTATTTGTTATATTAGTTACTCTTAATTTATTTCTACAGTTGTTAGTATGTTATCCAATCTAACCTTGTGTGCTCATCATATATCCACCTCAACATCCTTATAACTGTTACTTCCATTTTATGTGTCTGTGTTCTTGAAGACCCAATAGTCTGTTCCGTATAACTTTTGATGTTCATTGACTTAAAAAATACGTATGATGCTATGTATTGATTTTTGGATAGTCTATAGGTCAAAAGAGCTCTTGGGAAGTATATAAAACTAACAAGGGATGCGTATGACATAAAATATAAATTAAGAGTTAATTTCATAAATGGTCCCTGCGGTTTATCTAAAATAATAAGTTTAAGTATTGAGGATTTTTTGTAACAAGTTAGGGTATTATGTTTTAAATTTTGTAATGAGTTAAGATACTAAGGTGCTGTTTGTTTCTGAAGAGGTAAAACATCTGCAGTCTGCAGACCACATCTGCAGACATCTGTAGGAGAAGAGGTGGACCAAACTTCTGCAGTCTGTATTAAGAAGACTGTTTGTTTTGTAACGTCTGCAGACTGCTGAAATAAACTGAAATTAATAAAAAGTTAAAATAAACAGAAATTTAAATAAACTGACACAATAAACTGAAATTAAAATAAATTGTTAAAAGAGTTATACAATGCTGAATTAATATAAATTAAACCACAATAACATTTTTTAGCTCATTCATTCCATATTATTTCCGAATGACACATTCATTAACTGCTCAGCAATTTCATCTCGTAACTGAGTCATGTATTCCCGATCTGATGCAGTACCAAGTCCTTCAACCTCATCTTCATCAGCATCAACGTTCGCATGTATATGTTGCCAGTTTTATTTTTCAAATACACCCATCCTTGGGCTAATAAATCTTAAAAGAGCACCATAACACACAGTCTTCAAAGATGCCATTGGCATTGGGCTAATAAACAATGTAAGCCCAGTTTCCAAAAACAAACAAAATAATTTCAAGCTCAATTTCAAACGCTTTCCCCAAATACCTTCAAAGAATTTTTCAGATTATTACAAGAAGCTGAGTGTCAGATCGCTTCAGTTTCACAGTTTCAGAGATACCGAAAAGCCTACACAATACTGATATACAATCATGGATCCTGAATTAGCAAAGGAGATAGAGTAAACAGTGCTGGAGGTACTGAAGAATTCCGACATGGATTCCACCACCGAATTTCAGGTCCGAAAAGCAGCATCGGAGAAGCTCGGAATCGACTTATCGGAGCCTGGCCGGAAAAAGCTCGTCCGGCATGTGGTTCAGACGTACCTCGAGGAACAACAGGCGAAAGGAGAGGCTGATGAAAAAGGAACCGAAGAAATTGAACCAGAGGAAGTGGAGGAAGAAGACGAGGTTGAAGGACTTGGAGAAGAGGTGAGAAGACCTCTGAAGACTTTAGTCCACCTCTTCTTGGAGAAGAGGTCACGCAGACCTTTTTTAGTGAAACATCTTCAGAAAAACAAACAGTCTGCAGACCAGAAACATCTGCCCGCCTCTTTTTGGCGCAGACAAAAGAGCTTCAGAAGCTCTTTTCAAGAAAAACAAACACCACCTAAGACTAACAAACGGTAGTTTTTCTGTTAAATTTAAATAAGTTGACTAAAATCCGCTTTGAGGGAATACTTTTGTAATTCTATATATTTCTTGTATTAAAGGACCATTAGTGTAATTATATATACCCACCATTACCACCATCTACCCACCATCGCCACCATCTATCCCTATTGGCCACCAGCCACCAATCCCACCACACAACCCTCCTGCCCACCAGCCACTACCCCACCATCGAACACCCACGAAACAACACAATGACCACCATTACCGCATCATCACCCCCATCACAGCATCAGCATCATCACCATCACCGCACCATCACCGCCACCGTCACATCACCGCCACCGTCACATGATCACCACTATCACATCATCATCATCATGATCATCATCATCATGATCATCATCACCATCACCATCATCATCATCCTCATCCCCACCTCCTATCGTACCACCACCACCGCCATCATCATCAAATCTCCCTGTTAACCCAAAAAATTTACTGTCGTATCATTGTCGTGGTCAATCATCAGCACCATCATCATTCCCACCTCGGATGTGATGATGTGAGGGTACCGGATGTTGTGGTGACCGGCAGTGTTGGTGAAGAAAATAATGTTGTACAAATGTGAAAACAATATACAAGCGTGTGTAGGACTGTTCACGAGCCGAGTCGAACCGAGCGGACCTTTGCTCGTGCTTGGCTCGTTTTCAAACCGAACCGAGCCGATCGGCTCGTTTACAACCGAGCGGAAAATCGAACGAGCATTTTTCGAGCATTAAATTTTCGAGCGAACGTCGAGCGAGCGCAAACGAGCGACAAACAATTTATACAATTCAATTATCTTGTGTGTCATACAATTTATACTGCAACGAATAAGGTTTAATAACTTAAAAATCATGAATATTCATTACATAATACTTTCATGGATGATAACAGTTGTGGCTGACGATGAAACTAGCTAAGTCTGTAGCCGATAAGGCGGAGAGCATATTGCAGATAATGGTAACGGTGAGAGTGAGATGATCGAAAAAATATCTTTTAACGGCTTAGGATTTCACTTTTATATTAAGTGTAGAATTCTTTATTAGATTGATTGATCAAATATGTATAAATATAATTATAAATTTGTATATAATGGTCAAATCTACTAGATCACTACGTATAAACTATATATACATATTAATTCAATCCGAACCGAACCGAGCGGACCTTTGCTCGTGCTTGGCTCGTTTACAAACCGATTCGAGCCGATCGGCTCGTTTACAACCGAGCAAAAATTCGAACGAGCATTTTTCGAGGAAATTCCGAACGAACGTCGAGCGAGCGTCGAGCGTCGAGCGGTTTGGACAGCCCTAAGCGTGTGTGTGTTATAATATTATTTTAATTAAATTACACAAGTAGTCCCTCTAATTTACATAAATAGCCAGTTAAGGTGAAAATTCCAAAATGTCCTTATATCTAACAAAAATCTAACATCTGTTAGTATTAATACTCAAACTTGTTATAAAATTAAAAATGAGTACTTAAACCTGCTACTTTTTAACTTAGTATTCAAATCTATTATTTTAGATAAACCATAGAAACAATTTATGTAATTAACTCTAAAATTAAAAATGTTTCTGGCCTACTGATATTACTGAGTGGTGTAAAAATATGTTCAACCATAAATAATAAGGTTTAAATATAAAGATAAAGAAAATATTATAGATTAAAAATACAACTACATGACACTTCCGAAAAATAAGATTTTACATGAAGTCCACACTAATTTGTCATCCCTCTTCAAAGACTAAAATATCTTAGATCAAATAGATAAATAATTCCTTTCGGATATAAAATTTCAACGTTTACTTTTAGATCCTAGCATGATAAAATTATATTATTGTGTTGTTTTCATATCTCATGATTTTCTTCTAATCTATCGGAATCAATGCACAAACCTCGTTTAGGATCACTATTATCGCCTTTTTTTTCCACTTTCATCTTCTTACCGCCTCTCAGATCTCTCTCTCTCTCTCTATCCACACGAGTGTGCACACTCAGATGCCTCCAAACTTTCACAAAATCTGTAATCTTTGTGTATTTTTCTCTCATTATATCTCAAAATCACCGCTTAAAAACAAAATTTCATCTTCATAACCCCTTTTACACTCTTCTTTCTTGCTTTCTTTCTTGTGTGAATATGGTTCTTCACTGATAATTATAAGAAAGTCTTTTGCTTTCTGAAGATTCAGGTGTTTTTCTTGAGATTTTGAGTGATGGGTAGTTGTAGTTCTTGCTTTTCGAAAGAACCCAGATCAGAAAAAGATAATAATCGCCAAAACACTCATCACCACTCACCGTCGAACGGAAAAGGTGCTGCTTTCGCCGGAGATGGTGGCGGAGTGCCGGTGTTTTCTGAGTACTCACTGGCGGACTTGAAGGCTGCAACTAATAACTTCAGTACAGAGTTCATTGTGTCTGAAAGTGGTGAAAAAGCTCCGAATGTTGTTTATAAGGGTCGCCTTCAGAATCGGAGGTGGATTGCTGTCAAGAAGTTTTCGAAAATGGCGTGGCCCGATCCGAAGCAATTCGCGGTATCGATTGCTTGTTGTTCTTGTTTTGATTTGGGTATTAGGGTTTACTGCTCATTTGATGTTTAGGGTTTACTGTTATGGGGGTCTGTTTTGAGTGGCATTATGTTGTTGAGTAGGTTTTGAGAAGTGATTGTTGATGTTTTGATTGATTGTGCATTTGGGTGATTGTAGATTTATTGTTACAATAGTTGGTTTAGTGATATATAGGTTATGGGATGTTTGGATTTGCTTTCTGAATGTGATTATGTGATATAATCAAAGTCTGTTAACAGTGGTGCAAAAGATACTGATTAGACATGTTTTTACTGTTTGAAACCCTGAAGATTATTACTTTTTGTGGTGTTAAATGTACATCAAATAAGGAATATTAAGGAATTTATATGTGAAATAAGGGTATCCACATTATTATAAGGGAGGACTTCAAGGAGAGAACTGTGAAAACCACAACAACTGCCTAAACACTTTTATCTACTGCTTTAACTTTGACATATAAGGTGGTTATGTAAAGGGCATAACCGCCACTCTCTCTCCCTCCTGCAATATGTGACATGCATAACATATAAGTGCTTATGTGGTACTCAAAGTTCTTTACTTAAAATTGGTTCTATAATGAACACACCCGTTAATTATAAGTGGAAGTATCTTACCCAGACACTAAATATTGATTAGCATAGTCACTTTCAAATGGTATGTCCACCTCCCCATTAGTTTGCAACTCAAATTCATTTCATTGTTTTTACATGATTCTATAAAGCAAGATATGTTATATGATCTTCCTCTTATATTTGAAAATTTATTTGATGCGGGTTTCTCTTATTTGTTCGAGTGCAATGCTCATTGGTACTTGACTCTTCAATTATTGAAGTAGTGACTGTACTCTTTCTTTCTCATAGTGCTATTAGCTTTTTGGATTATTGTACTTGTTTTTGATTTGAGACCAATCATGTTTCTTGTAAAAAGGCAAGAAAAATATTGAGAATTAGCGATTTTGAACAATTTGTGTTAAACTAAATGCCAAAAGTCATCATATGTAGCATTTCATGTTAAAATCACTCTTTCATGCAAAGTGTAGTATCATATTCTGTTTTGGAAGTTGATAGATTTTTTCATGTGATTTTATGGTGTGATGCACTCATGATGATAGCTTTATTTATCTAGAAATGATAATTGTTAGATCTCTGTTGTTTTGGTTACTTAGGATGAAGCATGGGGAGTTGGCAAACTGAGGCATAATAGGGTGGCGAATTTGATCGGATATTGCTGTGATGGGGATGAAAGGCTACTTGTTGCAGAGTATATGCCTAATGATACCCTAGCGAAACATTTATTTCACTGTATGTCTTCATAACTATGTTACTTTTTTGTGTTTCCTATCTTCTTTTTCAAAATATGTCAGGCTCAAACTTTCAATTCATTCTCCTTTGGGCTCTTTGAGCTCTGAACTCAAAAAGTTCTCACTTCTCAGGTATATAATAAAACATTTTGATGTGGACTCATTTTTCAATGAATCATCATGCTTAAAGTTCTGTGAATCTTGTAAGTGAATAGCCGATGATATATAAAGGCTTGAAAAGCTGCTAAAATGATACAGGTTTGGATTAAAGATTCTAAATTAAGAACTTTAGCAAGAATGACATACAAATTTTAATAGAAGTTTAGATTCTGTTGTTAAGATAGCATAACATCATAGATTGAGGATTTGCTAGGAAGAGGGTGTTTGTAACTTTGTATTTGTAAATTACTGTAAAAGTGATTAATTAATTCTGAATGATCTAAATCAGATAATAAATTGTAATAAAACACTACCAGGAATTAGGAGTTAGTGTTTCAATATTTTCTTTGTACTTGAAGTATTACTAGTCATTTTTTATGGTGTTGAGTGTTTGAAAAGTTATAATTATCAATGGAAGTGATAGATATTATTAACTCTAAAGTATGGGTATACGAGTAATTTTACTTTATACCCTACATAGAAATATACAACATGGTATTCCAAGAAAGGATATATAAACAAACAGATTGATAATAATAGAGGTGGAAGTTTCATCCCATTTACTCATGATGGGTCCAATTTGTGTTGTGTCTTTCTCAAACTTGTTAAACAGGCCAATTAAAATTGTTTACCTATAAGGGGGACAAGACCAATAAGTTGAACATGTCAAAGCGTGTGCTTAATTCATACAACCTCAAAACTCTTATATTCAATGATTTAGATACTTATTGTACTAGTATTGGTTTTGTATAAATAGCTAACAAGTTAATTATTTTTGTACGTTTTCAAAGTGGATAATTTTTTTTGATGTTTTTCACAGGGGAGAATCAAACAATTGAATGGGCGATGCGTTTACGAGTTGCTTTATGTATTGCTGAAGCATTGGACTACTGCAGTACCGAAGGCCGTCCATTGTATCATGATTTAAATGCATATAGAGTCCTCTTTGATGAGGTGCTGTACTGAAACACAATATCTTCAGTATCTAACTTGAACATCATTTTGGAGATGAGAAAATAATTCTGTATTTCTAGGCATCAAATTGATAATTTGATTGGAATATGTGGCAGAATGGTGATCCACGGCTTTCATGTTTTGGTTTGATGAAAATAGTAGGGATGGAAAAAGTTACAGCACAAATCTTGCATACACTCCTCCTGAGTATCTAAGAAACGGTACATAATTTCAATAACTTTTGTCATATATTACTGAAAAATTGTAGGAAGCCTTCTTCTCTCAATGTATTTGTTCAAAAGTAAGGGGGTTTGTTTTCAACGTGACTATTGCACCTTGAACAATTAGAACAAGATTACTAGTTATTAGGGGATGAACGTTAGTGGTATTTAATTTTATATTTAAATTAATTTTGTTATAGCAATTTTATAACCGCTTTTCCAAGTATGATTGGTTTGATCTTTCAAGGTAGTTAACTTGGAGCCACGTTGGGTAATAGGTCAAAGTCTGTAAAAAATATTAATATTGGTGAAAAACAAGCAGTATTGACCAGTGAAAAATTCTTTTGAATTTATTAAATGATATAAGTTTATTAGTTTTATCAGTAAAATTTTACCCAAGTTGACTTTTGACAAAAAAAATGTTGAAATTGTCACCCATTTTGAGGAACTTATCTGAAGAAGCAACTATTAAGCGGTCATATTATATGCATTGTTGCCTGATAAATGTGTTTTGTTCTATAATAGGGAGAGTTACACCCGAAAGTGTTAGTTTTAGCTTCGGGACTGTTCTTTTGGATCTTCTGAGTGGAAAGCATATTCCTCCGAGTCACGTAAGTAATGTTAATGACTTAATGCATTAATCATATCTTATACTTAGTTATCTGGACATTTGATGTTTGTTGCAGGCGCTTGAAATGATTCGGGGCAAAAATATTCTTTTGTTAATGGATTCACATTTGGAGGGAAACTTTTCAACAGAAGAAGCAACTGTTGTTTTTGATCTTGCTTCACGTTGCTTGCAGTATGAACCAAGGGAACGACCAAATACCAAAGAGCTTGTTGCAACACTTGCTCCATTGCAGAACAAACCAGATGTCAGTCCCTACTTTCCTTCTCATGTTTTAGTTATTTATTATTATTATTATTAATAAAGTATAACACAAATTAGATTACTTTTGTTATAGCTGAGGTTTTGTACTCATGTTTAATATTGTAATTATTTATCAATAAAAAAATGGGCCAAAAAAGTGTTGGCTGGTCAACCCTATCTGGCTCATTAGTAGTTTTGACTTGTTGCATAGCTCTCCCGACTCGTCCATCTTGCAACCTACGTGGTCATATTATCACGTTTGTGGGTGCCATCGATTTAATTATTGTAACTTGTAAGCACACTAATAAACTAAAATTGGATCAATGTAGATTATATATCGCCATTAAAAAATGTAGATTATATTCTTATCTCCAACGGTCAAATGGGCCGAGTTTGTGGAATGTGTCACTGTGTCAGAAATCACTCAAAAGTGAATATTCTAAGTCTAGTTAGTTATATATAGAAATAAGATTTTATATAATAGTGTAGTTTCTATAATCATAAACTAAAATGCTTATTGTTTATAAAATTCTGAAATGTTTGAGAAGATGTTGGTTGGTCAACCGAATCCAACCCGTCCCATTTTGACCCATATTAGATTACCTGTTTTGACTTGTTACCCAAGCCACCTTTATAATCATGTCTCATTTGTGGCAATTGTTGAGGTCAGTAATAACCTAAATCAATTATATTTGTAGGTGCCATCTTATCAGATGTTAGGGATCCCAAAACATGAAGAAGCACCCGCCACACCACCACACCCTCTTTCTCCAATGGGTGATGCGTGTTCAAGGATGGATCTGACAGCCATCCACCAGATATTAGTGATGACACATTATAAAGATGATGAAGGAACTAATGAGGTGAACTAATGTAAACTTTTGGTTTAATTACAAGTTTTTGTTTCATGCCTCTGATATTTGTATTTGATTGATGATTGTTTTTCAGCTTTCTTTTCAAGAGTGGACCCAACAAATGAGGGATATGTTGGAGGCGAGGAAGCGCGGTGATCTTGCTTTTCGTGATAAAGATTTTAGAACCGCAATTGATTGTTATTCTCAGGTACTTATTACGGCTTTATATTTTATCGTGAACTTCATCTGCCCCTTTGGATTTGTTATTGCTTTGTATTCATAGAAGATACAATCATACAAGTGTACCTAGTGTTTCAGAACTAGTCTATTTGTCACTCGTGTCATAAGAATAAGAGCATGTATGGTGGAGTAACAATTTTGACCAATTTACATCTAAAGAGGTTGATTTGGTTTATTTTTAAACTGAAACTGGTCAATAAAATATTTTTAGCTAAAAGATTGGAATAGATCAAATGGGTTCGAAGGCACCTAAAGTCAAGTTTTTAGTATATACAACATCTAAAGTCATTTTTCTCTAGAAATTTAGATTATGAGTATATAATCTTGTTTTTGTTATTATAATGAAAACATTAATTATGTATAAAAGTTCATAAAAAAGAAGTGTTTGGTGTCCAACATAGCCGTCACATGTTTTAACCCTTGCTAAGAGATGGCTCATTCAACTTGAAACCATTGTGCTCTAGAACCCAACCCGATGTTTGACCACCCCTAATTAGTGTAGCGAGTTGTAGACTTGAGAAATGAGAACTATAAGCTTGATTTTAAAAAGCACGCCTCACGCACATGAGGCAACGGACCAACGCCTCAAGATCGGGAGGCGGTGCTTCTTGCAAATGTGGGACAAAATTAGGGTCTATATGTAAAACGACCAAAAAGATGAAGAGATTATGAATGGTTTAGTTGATGAAGAAGGCTCTTATGTACAAGAGATGCATAATTTGGTTGTACATTGTAAACAAACATCCTACGTATGTGAAGCGTCGTGCTTTTTAAATCCAAGATTTGTGAATCGTATAAGTCAAGTTTGATGTCATAAGATCAAAGTATGGGTGACCTCATAGCCCCCCATCGTATGACTTCTCCATGTCACTAATTGTTAACATATATTTATACATCAGTGAAAGGGTTTGACGATGATTATGTCTGTACACTACAGTAAAATATTTATTTTTTTATTAATAATTTCTTTTTGGAATTTAACATGCAGTTTATCGATGTTGGCACTATGATATCGCCTACTGTGTACGCAAGGCGTAGCCTGTGCCACCTCATGTGTGATCAACCTGATGCGGCTCTTAGAGACGCTATGCAAGCACAGTGCGTGTACCCTGATTGGTCAACTGCATTTTACATGCAGGCTGTTGCTCTTGCCAAGCTGGACATGAACAAAGATGCAGTTGATATGTTGAATGAAGCTGCAACTCTTGAAGACAAAAAACGAGCGAAATGATCATATTCTCTGTTCTGTTCTTGTAAGCATGTCCTGATTGTTGTTGTGGTCAAGTAGTAGTTATGGGATGATGGGAATAACCAACTTTTATTTATTTATTTTTAACTTTTATTTTCTTGATATGGAATGTGTGATAAGCAAGTGTACATTTACATTGGTTTATCAAACTTTGTTGCATAAATAGTGTGGAAGTTAGGAATGTGTAGAGTGCGGCTTTGCTATCAATGAAAAGGGTGGTGGATTCTTCTCTATCAACAGTTTCTTTCTCCATAAGGAACTGCATTTATGCAACGTTCGTTATATGGACTCATATAGTCCCAAGTGCATGGTTTTGGTGTTTTTTAGATGTACTCTAAGAGTTTGATTGATCATTGGACGATTTACTGTTATTTAGACGTTATGAAGGTTGTCATATCATTCTAGTAGTCTGTGGTTGATGATCACCACGTGTTGATAATACTTGGAAGTTTTGAGCTATCATCTTTTTTACCGTCTCAATTTCAAGTCATATGTCTCGAACGCCTTCTTTACTTCATCAGGGTAGGAGCCTCCCATCTCCTAAAGGGATTCTACTACCTTAACGAAATATATTCTTGATATGCTTATAAGTGTCTACGAGTCAAGCCAAGCTAAGCTCGTTACAGTAACTGAAACTTTTTATAGTAGCTAGTGTTTAGTTTTATTTCGATTGTATTTTCTATATAAATTGAGGAGTTGACACATATGTAATATAAGTCTAGTATCTCGAAATCTATTTAACTACAAGAAACAAGAAAACATGTACATCAATTTATCGAACTTTGTTACATAAGTGTGAGATCTAGGCAATGTATAGTTCGGCTTTGCCATCAATGAAAAGGCTCATGAACTCTTCACCATCAACAGTTTCTTTCTCCATAAGGAGTTGGGAGAGCTTGTGCAAGATGTCGATATGTGTTGTGATTATAGTTGTTGCCCTCTCGTATGCCCGTTCAACAAGTTCCCTCACTTCTGCATCTACAATATCTGCAGTAGCCATTGAATAATCTTTCTGGGATGACATCTGCAAATAATTTCCATATTATAAATCAAAATATTTACAAATATGATTGGGGAGGTCAACTGTGTTGGGTTGGCAAGTTAGCGAGTTTGATCTGAACACAACACGCATATTTATTTGTGTCCAGGATATTAACCGTAACCCAAACAGACTTAAAAACGTATAAGCTGGACATGGCCCTTTGATTCAGATGTGTAAACGAGTCAAAATGGGGTGACGTGTTCACGAGTTGTAAATGTCAGTGTTTTCACGACCGGATCGGACCGGCCGGTCGCCGGTCCGACCAGGGATCGGTCCGGTCATGTATGATTCGTTTTTGAGTGGTTGAACTGGCCGGTTCTTCCCGAAACGGTGGTTGGACCGGGAAACCGGACCGGTTCGGACCGGTTTTCTTTCTTTTTTTTGATTTTTTGAGTAAAAACGGGGTGTTGAACTATAAATTAGTATGTTAGATATACAAATATACTTATGTTTATATATAACTATAAAATACATATATAAATCATATATAAATTACTTATATTTGATTATATATATAACTATATATATAATATACTATATATATAATTATGACGTTATCCGGTTCTTAAATCTGGTCCGACCACCAAACCAGTAAGGCGTCCGGTTCGACTTCCGATCCGGTTCTGAAAACATTGGTAAATGTGTTAAACATGTTGAAGGGTTGTAATAAATAGGCCATAAATGGCGTGGCGGATCCACCTGCAGTGTTGTAAAAATCAGCCTAGGACGCCGATTAATCGACGAGGAATCGGAAATCAAAGGGCAGGCCGTTGCGATTTCATGTAATCGGAGGCAATAATCAGTAGTCGGTCAACGGTGATCAAAATCGGACCTAGGCGGACCCTAGGCGGACCTAGGCGGTCTTACTCAGCCAAAAATCTATGGTTCGGGCGAAATTCCGGTAGGGTTCCGGCGAGATACCGGCGACTTCCCAGCGACTTTCAAAAAATCCGGCCAAAACTTGAAAAATCCGGCAAAAACTTGGAAAATCCGGCAAAAACTTGGAAATTCCGGCCAAATATGCGTATTTATATATAAAAATGAACTTTTTTACTAAAATTACATATTAAAATGTGTGTATTTATATATAAAACTAAAAATTATATATAAAAATTCCAATCCGATTAATCCCTAGTCCCTACCTCGCCACCCGACTAACGTTAAGCGATTTTTACTACATTGTCCACCTGTTTAAACAAAAAGGTTGATAGGAGACCTTTTTAATCAAACAGGTTAAATAAGTCAACCTGATCAAACATGTTAAATAGGTCTTTTTTCAATAGTTAGAAAAAAAGGATCTCCGTCAGCCATGTTCCCTAAGTACCCTCTTGTGATACAAAACTCAAACTTAGTTATTTTCATATCATGTCCAAGTAGTGTTTTGAGTTGTGTCAAGAATTGTTATCTCTAATTCCTACCCATTTTGCTTATGAGTGTTAACACGGTTTTTGTTTTATCTCAACGGGTAAAATGAAAATTAAAAAAAAAAAAAAAAAACTAGTACCTGTTGTCCCAAGAAAGGGTTACCACCGCCACCACCTATTGCCACCTGACCGATCTTTTTGCTGAACCCAAACCTCTCTACCATTTGCCTTGCTACACGAGATACTTGCATGAAATCATTTGATGCTCCTGTTGTAACATTTTCTTTTCCAAAGATAACCTCCTCGGCAACCCTGTGATGTAGTTGCGGTATCAAATGGTTGTGTTTTCAAGTTCAAAAAAAAAAAAAACTAATATTTAGATTATGATAAAGTAGCAGTTACGCCCCCAGACTACATACTGAAGAGGGTTCTCCACATGAAATGTGTGTTATACCTTCCACCGAGAGCGACTGCCATTTGGTTTTCAAGGTAGCTTCTGCTGTATAAACCAGACTCGAGCCTTTCCTCACTAGGGGCAAAAAAGGTAAGACCGCCTGCTTGACCACGGGGAATGATGGATATCTTTGCTACAGGATCATACTCTGGCATCAAGGCACCAACTAGTGCATGACCAGCCTCTACAAAATCAACCCAACGGTTTCATTCTTAGTAAAATGTCTAAAATACCCCGTGCACCAGAACAATAAGATCACTAGTTACAATTATGGCATCAGGCAATAGCGTAATGTCTAAAATACCCTTTTGTGGAGAAGTGGAAAGAAGAGTATATGTTTGGTTACCATGATACGCAACGAGCTTCTTTTTCTCTTCTGAGACAACAGCATTTTTCTTCTCTGGCCCTGCAATGATTCTCTCGAGAGCATCTGCTATCTCATCTTTGCTTATTTCCTTGAGCTCACGCCTAGCGGCAAGAATGGCGGCTTCATTCATCAGGTTTTGCAAATCAGCACCGGTGAAACCCGGGGTTCTCCTAGCAATCTTATCAAAATCTACATCTTTTGCAAGTGCCTTTCCCTTGAGTGCACCTGTCACATATAACAAAAATTCAATTCCATCTCCTAAAGATGTGATATTTGACACTCTGCACAAAATTTGATGCAAGTATGTGTAATCAGAGAATGTTCGATGATTTTATTGATACCAATCACATCCATATATACAAGTAAAACCCTAACAGACTATTCTATAATAAAGGAAACCCAATCAAATACTAAAGATAAATATAATTCAAATATATACAATATATACAACCGATATATATACTATCGGTTAACACGCCCCCTCAGTGTGAGCAGCAGAAGATCGAATGCACAAACTGGACTTGAATCGATTGAATAGCTGTCGTGGCAGTCCTTTGGTGAAAATGTCAGCGTATTGGTAGTCGGCAGGAATATGTAGAACTCGAATGTCGCCAATGCGGACTTTTTCCCGGACGAAATGTATGTCAATTTCCACATGTTTAGTACGTTGGTGTTGAACCGGGTTCTCAGAAAGGTATACGGCTGAAACATTATCACAAAAAATAATGGTGGCATCACGTGTTGGAACATACAGCTCAAGGAGGAGGTTACAGAGCCATGTGGTTTCGGCTGCAGTGTTTGCCACTCCCCTGTATTCGGCCTCTGCACTGGACCGAGATATGGTGTGTTGGCGTTTTGAGGACCAGGAAACCAAGTTGTTGCCAAGGAACACACAATACCCGGATGTTGATCGTCGAGAGTCGGGGCATCCCCCCAGTCAGCGTCAGAATAAGCTGTTAATTTGCAAGACTTGGAGGGTTGGATCGTGAGACCATGATCAATTGTGCCTTTGATGTAGCGTAGAATTCGCTTCATGAATTGAAAATGTGGTTCCCGCGGATTGTGCATGAATAAGCAAACCTGTTGGACGGCGTAGGCAATATCTGGTCTGGTGAAGGTCAGGTATTGAAGGGCCCTTGCTAGGCTGCGGTATAAAGAGGCATCAGGTAGAAGATTCCCAGCAGTAGCACTCAACTTTGAATCAGTGGCTGTGGGGGTGGAACAAGGTTTGCAATTTGCATATTGGCTCGGTTGAGGATCTCAGCGGCATATGATTGTTGTGATAAGAAGAGACCGCCATCTTTATGGGTGACCTGAATGCCAAGAAAATGATGTAATCGACCGAGATCAGTCATGGCGAATTCAGATGATAAGGCCTGAATAATACTCTGTAAAAAACGCTCATCAGAAGCAGTGAGTATTATATCATCAACATATAACAATAAGTACGCCAGCTGTGTGCCCTTTTTGTAGACAAAAAGTGAGGGGTCACATGTTGTGCTTGGAAAACCACACTTAGTAATGTACGTGGCAAAACGATGGTACCAAGCGCGCGGGGCTTGTTTTAGACCATATAGTGACTTCCTTAAACAACATACGTGGGTCGGGTGCTCTTTGTCAGTGAAGCCTGGAGGCTGGAACATATAAACAGTTTCATGCAAGTCCCCATGTAAGAAGGCATTCTTGACATCTAGTTGATGGATAGGCCACTGACGAGAGACAGCAAGACTAAGAACAGTCCGAATGGTGGTTGGTTTAACCACGGGACTGAACGTGTCAAAGCAATCGAAGCCAATTTGTTGAGACTTTCCGTTGACGACCAGGCGTGCTTTGTAACGTGCTAACGAGCCATCTGCATGAAACTTATGACGAAACAACCACATACACCGAATAATGTGTGCATCAGCAGGTCGAGGAACCAACTCCCATGTGTTGTTGTCTAGGAGGGCCCTATATTCATTGTTCATGGCCGTATGCCAGTTTGGGTCAGTTAAGGCAGTGAGGTGGGATTTGGGTAGGGGAGAGAGGTGTGGGGTGGAGGTGGTATGTAGGTTGAGGTTGTTTTGTGTTTTTGAGGGGCCATTTTAGGAGCGAGTGACCATGGGGTGAGTGCGTATGGGGGGTTGGAGGGGTTAATTGGTGGCGGATTTGGTTGTGGGGGAGGAGGTGGCCGGGGACGATGTTGGTAGTAATGTGGGAAGGTTGTAGTTGAGGTGGGAGAAGTGGGTTGGTTTGGGAAGTGAGTTGGTGGAGTGGGGGGTGGTGAAGAGGGGGGTTGAGGAGTGTTTGAGTGTGCGGCGGAAGGTGGGTTGGTCAAGGTAGGTTGGAAGAGTTCGGGATGTGTAAAAATGGGAGTAGTGAGGTCAGACTCAAGTAAAGAGTAATCTGGGGCACCGTGTGTGGAGAAGGGAAACTGGGTTTCGTCAAAGGTGACGTGTCGGGAGAAAATGACCCTGTTGCTGGACAGTTCAAGGCAGCGGTAACCCCTGAATTCGACTGGATAGCCAAGGAACACACATGGTGTGGATCGTGGAGCCAGTTTATGTGGACGGGTAGAGGATTAGTTGGGGTAGCAAAGGCAACCGAATACCCGTAGGTGGTCATATGTTGGGTTGCGAAGGTAGAGGGCAGCAATTGGTGTTTTATTGTGTAAGACAGAGGAGGGTAGGAGATTATGAAGATAGGTGGAGGTATGAATGGCTTCTACCCAGAGTGTAGGAGGGAGGGAGGCATGTGTGAGAAGGGAAAGCATAATTTCGTTTAGACGGCGTATCATGCGTTCTGCCTTCCCATTTTGTTGGGACGTGTGTGGGCACGAGAAACGAAGGTGGATGCCTTGTTTGGCTGCAAGGGTGTGAAATTGATGGTTATCAAATTCACCCCCTTTGTTGCATTGAAAGGCTTTGATGGAGAGGTTGAACTGGGTTTTGATGTAGGAATGGAATGTAGCAAATTTGGTGACTGTTTCAGATTTTAATTTAAGTGGACATACCCATGTGTAGTTAGTAAAGTCATCAAGTAAAATCATATAATATTTATAACCGGCTTTACTAGTAATAGGCGAAGTCCACAAGTCACAATGTATTAAATCAAAAGGCAGTAAAGTAGTAGATGTAGATAAAGAAAAAGGCAATCTGTTGTGTTTTGCTAGTTGACAAGAATTGCAAAGACTAGAATGTCTCGTTTTATTAGACGGACGGGCGTACCTGGTGCTGCAAAGAGCTCCCGCGTTTTCGCAGGGTCCAGGGAGGGTCCGTCCCATTTAAGGGAAGATGTACGCGGTCTTTCCCCCACATTTTGTGGGGAGGCCATTTCCACGGATCGAACCTGAGACCTTCGGTCCCTTAGGAACAGCTTTTACCGCTGCGCCAAAGCCCGCCCTCTCTCGTTTTATTACAAGAAATAAATTACTAGAAACAAGGAAATCAAGGACATGAGCGCCGGGGTGACCCAAACGATCATGCCAAACATGCTGAAAAGACGATGCGAATTGAGCGGATGCCGAGGCCGGAGCAGGAGCGGTGACAGGGTAGAGGTGGCCATCACTGTTGTGACGGGTCAAAATCTTCCCACTCTTGAAGTCCTTCACAGAAAAACCATATGGGTCAAACTCAACAGAGGCGCAATTATCAATGGTAAACTTTTTGACAGAAATGAGGTTTTTAATGATGTTGGGTATGTAAAGGACATTGTTAAGTTTAAGGGGGGTATGGGAGTGTGGGAAGGAAGTGTTGCCCAACCCAAGAACCGGCATTTGTTGGCCATTTCCAACGAATATGGACTTAGTAGGACTACACATGATGGGGTTGGAAACTATACCTGGATCCGCACTGAGGTGATCGGTTGCTCCTGTATCCATGAACCATGTGCATCATTGGAGTCGGATGTCATAGCATTGAGAGCTTCGCCCAAATCAGAAGGTTCAAGTGGGCTGTAGTCAGTAACATGGGCCTGCGGAGGCTGTCGGGTTGTGGGCTTGGATGGAGCTGGTCTGTTGGAGGGCGACCACGGGCCTGGTTGCCAAGGTGCAGCCCACCCTTGAGTGGGATATGGGCAGGGTGGCGGTGAGGCCCACCATGGGGCCCAATAAGGCTGCTGATATGAGTTGGATGGAGCAGGCCAAGGCGGTTTGGAGGCAGCAGATGAGGCCCATGGTGGCTGTTGTGAGGGGGCCCGATTGTTGGGCTGCGGTGATGGGAGCTGGGGCCGGTTGTTGCCACGGGGTGGACCATTACCATTCCTGCGCTGTTAGGAAACTCCCCTATTGGGGCCATGCGAGGGTTGTTGGGCCGCCGGGTGGTGGATGAACTCACAGGCTCGGAAGTTGTGGCTGCCAGTGCGGTGGCTTTGAGACCATCTCTTGCACGCTGACGGTCAAGTTCAAGGTGCAGCATGTTACAGGCTGTTTCCCAAGACGGGAGAGTTTGGTTAAGATGAGAAGCTACGTTGTCGAATTCCGGGGGCAGGCCACGGACAAGCTGAAGCACAAGTCGATTCTCACTAACCGGACTTTCCACATCCGAGAGCTGATCAGCAAGGACCTTAAGCTTCTGGCAGTATTCTTCCAATGAAGGCATCTCCTTCAACGTAAGGTTGGTGAAGGCATGTTCCAATGCAGCAGCTCTGGAGCCTTTGTTATTTAAGAAGAGGTTCTTGACCCGTTTCCAAGCTTCATAGGCGGTTGACTCTTGCTCCAGCACACGAACTAGCAGGTCATCGGATAACGTACCGTAGATCCACTGAAGTACAATCGCGTCTATCTCGGACTAGGAGGCATATGCGGGGTCTGTTACAGCAGGCGGTGCGGTCCCGTCGATATGATCAAGGACCTTATAGCCACGAGCATGTAGGAGAAACAATTTCACCCACGAAGAGTAAGAAAGTCTGGTTCCATCGAGGATGCGAACTTTCTTCTGGATGTCTGTCACTGTGTAGACAGGATGAAGAGGCTGAACCGCTGCTGGTTTGAGGCCAGAATGTTCAGGGACGTCGGTCTGTGCAGGTGTATCACCCATGTCGAAACGAGGGCTACGAACAGCTGACCGGAACAGGATCGAAGTTTGCTTAGTGAACTGTTGCGGCGGCGGCGGGAACTGTGGCTGTCTGCGGCTGCGGCGGATTTAGGGTTCAGAGCAGGGTTGCTCTGATACCATGTAATCAGAGAATGTTCGATGATTTTATTGATACCAATCACATCCATATATACAAGTAAAACCCTAACAGACTATTCTATAATAAAGGAAACCCAATCAAATACTAAAGATAAATATAATTCAAATATATACAATATATACAACCGATATATATACTATCGGTTAACAGTATGTCCCTATCCATAAAATGACAATAATTTCCTCAAAGATCACGAAACACAAATCCTTGAACTAAAATAAATGGCATTACCATCTAATCAGTAATCAGTAATAAGGATGACAATAGGAAAATAAGTGTTTAGTGTACTCATCAATTCAAATGCACATCTAAACACCCTGTATTATTGTAAAAATCAAATCAAATGCGTATCCAAACACCCGCAAGCATCATGACTTGTGTATATTCACTTGTTCCTAAGCATCTACATAATCGAAAACCCATTAATGCTAATGAAATTCATGCAACTTTTAGTCAACACATCTTATGTTCTGCTCTTCTGGGACAACCATCTCAAGTAATTTGCATATTCACATCATCAAATATGAACGAAAGGTTGTTAACACATCTATGATTTGTGCATTCACATCATCAAAAGTTCATAATAAATGAATATTAAGCAACAAACATTCATCAAATACGAACGAAAGATGGTCAAACCTGAAGGATCTTGACTCTGCCAGCAACATCAGGCCGATCAACAGTCACCTGCCTATCAAACCTCCCTGGTCTCAACAAAGCCGAATCAAGAACATCAGGTCTGTTAGTAGCAGCCAAAACAATAACACCCGAATTACCAGAAAAACCATCCATTTCAGTCAACAACTGATTAATCGTTTGCTCCCTCTCATCATTCCCACCACCTAAACCCGCGCCTCTTTGCCTACCAACTGCATCTATCTCATCAATAAACACAATGCAAGGTGCTTTCGCTTTCGCCTTTTCAAACAAATCTCTAACCCTCGATGCACCAACACCCACAAACAACTCAACAAACTCAGAAGCAGCACACGAGAAAAACGGCACTCCGGCTTCACCAGCAACGGCTCGAGCCAAAAGGGTCTTCCCGGTCCCAGGCGGTCCAACCAGCAAACACCCTTTTGGGATCTTAGCCCCTAAAGCTGTATACTTATCAGGGTTTTTCAAGAAATCAACAACTTCTTGCAACTCCAACTTAGCCTGATCGGCTCCCGCCACGTCAGCAAACGAAACGCCCGTTTCAGGAACTTCCTGAAACTTGGATTTCGACCTGCCGAAATCCATTGGTCCGCCGAGCCCACCGGGCCCACCAGGGCCCCCTTGGGATCGACGGAAGAGTAAAAACAAACCACCAAAAGCTAACAAAGGGAACAACAAGTTACCAATGAAACCAATCAACCCATTACTTGTTTCCCCTTCAGACACTGATATATCAACACCATTCATCGCTAAGATATCGATCAAATCGGGGTCATTGGGGACGACGACGGAGGCACGGCGGCCGTCGGTGGCGGTGAGCTGTAAAACGCCACCGTCTTTGCTGAATCTAACTCTTTCAACTTTCCCCTTTTTGACAGCATTCAAGAACTCACTGTATCTCCATTGACTACCCTCTGGGAGGTCCGAATTGGATTGGGGTTTTGGTGCTGTAAGAACATTCGATTGCGAAAAGGGTAACGAATTCGTCGGTTGATTTTGCTTAACAAGCTCAGCTTGAAGTGGAGTTTGCGGTGGTGATGATGGTGGTGGTAAATTGGTGTCAGCTAATGCTTGTGGTGTTGCGATTGAAGAGAACAACAGAGCAGCTAAAGTGGCCTTCGATTGGAGATTGAAATCGTTTGATGAATTGGGTTTTTTGTTCAAAATCGATTGGGGAATCAGGAGCTTGTTTCTTAAGGGTTTGTGGGTTTTGGGTGTTGGGGTTGAAATCAAGAGATTTGAGCCGAAGAAATTGGAAGAAAGAATGGTGTTGGTGGTGGAAGCCATTGATGATTGATGAAGTTTTTTGTAGAAAAATTGATGAATTGGGGGTATAAATAGTGGTGAATTGTTTGAAACTTTGAATTGATGAGATGAAAATTGGGTATTTGATTGAATTTAAGGGGGAATATGTTTGATTATTATGTGAAGGATGCAGGGGTTTCATGCAGCAATGGAAGCCATAGGTTTTTTGACTGATGGATTGGATTGCATATACGTGTTCTAATAATCACCCTGTTATCTACACTTTGATTTTTTATACGTTTTCAAATGGAGTTTCGTTTCTTAACAAAGTACACATTAGTTATTTTTGTATCTCCAATACAAATTTATTATCAATCATGGTCTTAAATAATCAAATTTATTACTAGGAAATCATCAATTCATCGTATATGTATAGATAGAGTTGGTTTACTGTAGTTTTTTACACAGTAATTTAAGAATTTTTCTAAAAGACTTTTATTCTAACAGACAAGACTAGAACTTATAACATCTTAGTTAACAGAACCCACCTCTTATCTCTTATCATTAGATCCAATGATAACACTCATCCTGGTTTGAGCTTGTTAACTCAGAAGCATTTGTAGAAGTTATGGATGAAAATGTAGGTTTTTTTAATGTTACCACAATAGTTTTCTTTTTCTTTAAATTAATAAAAAACCAACATTATTTTTTTTTACAATTTTATATTTAAATCTCTAAGTATTTTTTAAAACTAACCACAACACTTTCTTTTTTTTTTTAAATTAATACCTACTCATTTTCTCTTTAAAATTTTTTACATAAGCATTCGAGTTATGTCAAATTTACATTTAATCACATAAACTTTTTAAAATTTTATACTTAAGCGTTTGAGTAATGTCAAATTTACATTTAATTACTTGAACTTTTTTTAAGTTTTATATTTAAACCTTCGAGTTATCTCATATTTTTCTTTTAACTAATTTACAATATAGCTCGTTAATTATGATAAAATATCATTTACATATTTGCTATTTTTCTATTCTGTTTTAAGTTATTTATTTTTTATGGTATTTTTTTCTACTATACTTTTTTATCAGTCCTTCGCACGTAATCTTTTTCCGGTGGTTAATGCTAACGTATGAATAATCAGAATTAAATCATTTAACTTTTTATAACCCCCGCTGCATCACGCGGGTCACACCCACTAATCTTTTACGATATGTGCTAATTATTATGCTGTTACTACTCTCTATATTGTGTTGGTGCAACTATATTTGGAACTTTATTTTGATACATGTTAATACCATCCATATGTTTTGCTACTTGAATATATGTTGATGGCTTGCTACTATAATTTGTTACATTTGGGACATTGATTTACATTGGAACTTTATTTTGTCAGATTAAAATGGAACTTCATTCAATCATGATTGATTGTGGTATCATTGAAAATCATTATGTTGATTTGATTCTAGTTAGACCTTGATTTGTGAAATAATATTTGGTTAGTCATAATATATTTTGGTATATCTTGCTTTAAACAATATATTGAATTGATTAAAATCACATAAAACCATGTTACAAGCTAAAATAATATAAACAAGTCAATTTTAACTTATAATTCAATCACTACAAAAGAGAAACGAATAAATTCTTACATTTTAATGCCCTAAACAATTATAAGAAACAATTACATGAGATAACCATAACAAATGTTAACATCCCTAATGCTAAGAACAACATAAGTATGAGAATGTTATTATTCAATATCATATTCTTGAAGTAGGTAGCTTGTTTTTTGACATTTATATCTATAAATAACCTCAATGACACGAACCCACGTTAATGGATCAACCCATCAAAGAAATTAAGTAACTTGAACCCAACATCTAATGTTTTAAGTCAAAATCAAAATCAAATTTGAACTTACCACATGAGGACAACAATAAAACTGACAACTAGGGTTTGGATGAATCCAAGATGTTCAAAGGACAATTTCTCTTCCATAATCATCGTCGATGAAGCTAATATATCCTCACCTTGAGTTAATTTCCTGTTACTTTTAAACGGCGTTCCACTCTAAAAATTAAAAAAAGTAATCACTTTATAAACAATAAAAGTCATGAGTAGTGTCTAATACTTTGAGGCTAAATATTTAAACATACATCATAGACAATTGGTGTAATTTATTCATCACTACATTCTATATCTCTTAATAAGTTAATATGATACCTTTTTCAAACCATCACCCTTAGACCTTGTCTATTTGTTTTGTTAAAATAATTTATAATCTACATTTTTTTAATGAAAATTGTACGACTAGTTTAAAGGATAATAAATAATTTAAACTAGGCTTATTTTGTTTATTTCACAGTACGGACCGCACTCCCAATTCACTTAGGATGAATTATATAACTAAAAATATTTTTGCTCCAAACTAGCATCGAATCAAGCGTTTTCGTGTTTCTAGTTGTCTTAAATACTTTATGCCAATCACTTGGGCTAAATAGTTAAGAACTACTGTTATTAACTATCATGTTAAAATGCTCAATCTTATTCATCTGTCTGTTTGTACTTGTAAATGACCTATGAAACATTTCAACCGCCATTAACCGGAATCCACACTGAATTCAATCATTCTATTTTCAGTTCAAACCTCTCCCAACAACAACCATTGACGTCAGCAGCTGTTGCCGATATTGATTCCTCAAGAACTCTTCACAAACAACAATCAACAAGCGATGTTCGTCAAGCTTCAGCATTTGGACACAAATTGCATCCCAATTCTCCATCCATTCAAGACCTCAAAACCCACCAACATCAATGGCGGAGTTTCAATTCATCTTCCACGACACCGTACCGAAAGAGAATTGCAAGAAAAACCCACCAAGAAACACAGAATCCCACCTCAAAAACAATCTGATTTCAACAAAAGATCCGTTTTTGTTAAGCCAAAGTTGAACCCAGATGGTTCTATTGAAACCCCAGTGAAAGAAGACATCGTGGTTGAAAATGATAGGGGGTTCAAGGGGAGAATGTGGTCAAGGAGGGAGAATGTGCACACCAAGTGTTCGACGAAAGTTGCGAGTGGGAATGAGGTGGTGAAGAAAGTGCACACCAGGTATTCGATGAAATGGGCCAGGTATGGAGGGTGTATTCCTGCTATATTGGAAGCTTTGGAAAGAGTTAGTGATTTAGACGAAGCGTTTAAACCGTGGGAATTTAGCTTAAGTAACAAGGAAAGGACTATAATCTTGAAGGAGCAAAGAGTTTGGCAAAGGGCTGTGGAGATCTTTGAGTGGTTTAAGCGAAAAGGATGCTATGAGTTGAATGTGATTCATTACAACATAATGATTAGGATTCTTGGCAAAGCTCGAAGATGGGATGAACTTGAGATGTTGAGGGATGAAATGGAGAAGAATGGGATCGAATCGATTAATTCCACGTTTGGAACTTTGATTGATGTTTACAGTAAAGGTGGAGTTAGGGAGAAAGCGATGTATTGGTTGGATGTAATGAACGAGAAAGGGATGGAACCCGATGAGGTGACTATGGGGATAGTTGTTCAAATGTACAAAACCGCAGGTCAGTTTGAAAAGGCTGAGGAGTTCTTTAAAAAATGGTCATTACATAAAAGCATGGGTATGAACATTAGTAATGATAATACACCAACAAAATCTGCAGATCTGACTGTTGATCATGTTGGTTTAAGCTCGTATACGTATAATACTTTGATTGATACTTATGGGAAAGCTGGAAGACTGAATGATGCGTCGGAGACGTTTGAGCAGATGCTTAAAGAAGGTATTGTTCCAAATACAGTGACACTTAATACAATGATTCATATGTTTGGTAATCATGGTCAGTTTGAGGAAGTTGCATCATTGATGCAGAAAATGGAACAATTTCAATGCGTACCAGATACAAGAACATATAATATACTTATTTCACTTCATGTTAAGCATGATGATATCATTGTGGCAAAATGGTACTTTAAAAAGATGCAAGAGGCCTCTCTTGAGCCTGATGCTGTGAGTTACCGTACGCTTTTATATGCTTTTTCAATAAGGCATATGGTTTGTGAAGCAGAGGAACTTGTAAACGATATGGATAAAAGAGACATTGAGATAGATGAGTTCACACAGTCGTCACTTACTAGAATGTACATTGAGGCTGGTAAGCTTGAAAAATCATGGCTATGGTTTAATCGGTTTCATATTCAAGGGAAAATGAGTCCCGAGTGTTACTCAGCGAGTATTGATGCGTTTGGAGAACGTGGATATATTTGGAAGCCGAAAAGGTTTTCAAATGCTGTCAAGAACGAAGAAATCCAACTGTACTCGAGTACAACGTCATGATCAAAGCTTATGGACTAAACAAGAAGTATGATGATGCATGTCGTTTAATCGATAGTATGAATGGAAATGGTGTGTTCCCAGATAAATGCAGCTATAATTCACTCATCCAAATGTTAGCAAGCGCTGACCTCCCACAAAAAGCTACTTTTTATCTAAGGAAAATGCAGGAATCCCAATTGGTGTGTGACTGCATACCATACTGTGCAGTCATCTCAAGTTATGTGAAATTAGGTCAGATGGAAATGGCGGTTCGTTTGTTTGAAGAAATGATTGAATTTGACATAAAACCTGATGTGGTTGTTTATGGCGTGTTGATCAATGCTTATGCTGATGTTGGAGATGTTGAAGAAGCTTTACATTATGTGAATGAAATGAAAAACATGGGTTTGGATATGAATGGCGTTGTATGCAATTCTTTGATTAAACTCTACACGAAAGTTGGGTGTTTAAAAGATGCCGAAGAAGCATACTATATGCTTCAGAAATTAGAAACGGGTACAGATGTTTATTCTTCCAACTGTATGATTGATTTATACACCGAACGATCCATGGTGAAACCAGCAGAAGAAATTTTTGAAAAATTGAGAAGAAATGGGAATGCAAACGAGTTTTCTTACGCCATGATGTTGTGTATGTACAAGAAAATTGGGTGTTTTGACGAAGCATTTGAGATGGCAAAACAGATGAGAGAATCAGGGCTGTTGACTGATTTATTGAGTTATAACCATGTTCTTGGACTGTATGCTTCAGATGGAAGATTCAAAGAGGCGGTGACAATATTTAAGGAGATGATTGAATCGGGTGTTCAACCCAACGATTCAACTTTCAAATCACTTGGAGTTGTTCTTATGAAACGCGGTGTTCCAAAGAAAGCGGTCAAGAATCTTGAAACTATGTGGAGAAATGATGATCAAAGTGGTTTGAAAGCATGGTTAGAGACTCTCAATTCAGTTGTTGGTATGGTTTATTATGATATTAGTGATTAGTGATGGTTTACTATTAGTAGCTCATTATTTAGAATCTTGGATTATGTTGTATGTTATCAGAAGCTTTTTGAGTTTTGGTAAAGATTTGTAGTATTATAGTGAAAGCATGTATGTTGTATGTTATTAGAAACTTTAACATGATATTATTGCACACATTTTCTGAGTTCCATACTCATTGAACAGAGGTGACTTGTACGCCAATACGCCATCAAATTTGATGTATATGACCATTTTACTCTTCTAGATAGAAAGAGTTTAATGTATAAAAGGCAAAATAATATGTCATAAGAGGTGATAACTGAGATACTCATTGAAGCTACTTCAAAAGCTACATAATTGTTTATTATAAAGTTATAGCCCTTAATCATTTTAAGAAGAGATATTTGTCCTATAAATCATGATACCATTAGATGACAGAACACTTTAATAAAATAAAAGCAAATGTCATGCGTTATATGGTAATGTTTGGGACAATAGAGGAGTGTTGGACACACATTTAACTTTCCTAAATACAAATGACGATGGAATCGACTATAATATATTTTATGGGACAATCATCGAGGCTACAACGCCAAAGCAAATAAATTGTTACTAAATCCTTAACCATAGTTCCTCTGGTATAATAATGAAATGTAAGTGATGGTTCAAATTTAAAATCTTTTAGGTTTCAGGTTTAAACTTAATTCAAGAGGGTTTTCTTATCGTAATTGGTTTCCTCCTTAAAATATATATGAACGATTGACATCCCGTGTAAAAAATAATCACCCGCATATTTGAAGTATTTCTAAACGCGGTTAATTTTACTTTCACTAAACCTCAAGTTAGCATTGTATCCTTAGGGTGGTGGGGGAGCTGTCGCCGTGAAGACGCAACGAGGCCCAACGCCGCACAGCAACACCGACGCGGTCCCCCACGCCACAACTATTGACCATCGCACACGAGTTCACGCCGAGCCACACCACCTCCAACGGTCATATTTTCAATCATTACCCACCCCCACCCCATTCCCTCAAACCCGCCGCCATGGGGATCTCGTTAGAGATTGCGTCGTTGTTCTTCTCGCCGGCTGTGGATCTTTAACCATTCGATTAAGGTTAAATAAAAGTTTCATTTACACCACCCTTAGGCTGCGTTTGGTTGAAAGAATGGAATTGAATGGAATGGAATTGAAAAATTAGTATACTTTTCAAGTAAAATTATGTTTGAGTGGGTAATGAAATGTAAAACCCAAGGGAATGTTTCACCTCAAATTCCCTTGGTTGTGGAATTTCAAAATCCTTCCACCTAGAGAGGGAATTTGAAATCCCACAACCAAGAGAATTTGAGGTAAAACATTCCCTTGGTTTTACATTTCATTACTCACTCAAACTTAATTTTACTTAAAAATTATACTAGTTTTTTAATTACATATTTACATCCCATTTCATTCCATTATTCTGACCAAACAAACCCGGTCTTATATTCTTTTGTAAGGTCACTCACACATCACACATGTATGTAGTACTCTCTAATATTACATGATTCTTGCTAGCTTCATCTTCTTCTCAAGATCATATACCCTGATACAGATCATTGGAAGTGATCTGATGATCAACTGTAATGAAAATTGCCCACAAAGCCAAATCACTTCCTTCATTTCTCACTCATTCGACCCTAAAACAACAACCCATAACTCCAAAGTGCTATTCCACTTCATCTCTTCAACAACACCACCTCAATACAACAACCAATTACGAACATACACTTGTAGAAGCATTAAAATCATCATCATCTCATCCTACACCCCTCCTCCATGGCCAACATCTCCATTGTCACATCCTCAAGTACGGCCATGACTCCAACATCTTCATTCGTAACAGTTTGATCAGTTTGTATGCAAAGTTTGGTGCTTTAGAGGATTCAGAATCATTGTTTGTTAATGGGTATCGATCGGATCGTGTTTCTTGTAACATTATGCTTGCTGGGTATGTTAAGTTTGGTCGTTTGAAAGACGCGTGCCAACTGTTTGATGAAATGCCTGGGAGAAATAGCATTTCGTTTACGACGATTATAATGGGGTTGGGTCAAAGTGGGTGTTGGTATGATGTGATACGCGCTTTTAAAGAAATGAAGGCGTTGGGTTTGGCTCCGAATGAGGTGACATTGTCGAGTGTGCTGTCGTCGTATGCACATGTTAATGGGGATAAGAATGGGGAAATGCTTCATGCATTGGTTGTGAAATCGGGTTTTGAAGTTTTTAATCTTGTGGTGACTAATTTGGTTCATGCGTATTGTGCATCGTCGTGTTTGGATTATGCAAGAGTTTGTTTGATGGGATGTCCGAGAGGAATATAGTTTCGTGGAATGTGATGTTGAATGGGTACTCAAAGGCTAGATTACTCGGCTTTGCAAGAGAGTTGTTTGATGAAATGCCTCAACGGGATGTCGTTTCTTGGGGCACCATAATTGAATGTGTTTTACATGTTGAAAACTTGAGGGAAGCTTTGATGTTATACAGAGAAATGGTAAATAGTGGGATCTCTCCTAATGATGTCATGGTGGTGGATATAATTTCAGTTTGTGGTCAAGTAATGGCTTTTCTTGAAGGTCAACAATTTCATTGTATAAGTGTGAAATTAGGGTTTGATTGTTATGACTTTATTCAATCAACGATCATCCACTTCTATTCTGCTTGCCACAATATTGATCTTGCTCGAGTTCAGTTCAGAATAGGGAGAAAAAACCATCTGCCTTCTTGGAATGCTTTAATATCAGGTCTAGTAAGAAATGGGATGATCGATTCAGCAAGAGAAATGTTCGATAAAATACCAACTAGAGATGTTTTCTCATGGAGTTCAATGGTTGCAGGATATTCACAAACGGGTCAACACGAAATGGCTTTACAACTCTTTCATGAAATGATAGCTAGTGGTATTAAACCAAATGAAGTAACTATGGTAAGCATGCTCTCATCTGTTGCTAATCTGGGGTCATTGCAAGAAGGACGATGGGCTCATGAGTTTATAATCAATAATTCAATTCCCATAAATGATAACCTAAGTGCTGCCATTATCGACATGTATGCCAAATGTGGGAGTATAAACACTGCAGTACAAGTCTTTAATCAAGTCAAACACAAAGTGTCAACCATCTCACCATGGAATGCTATTATATGTGGTTTAGCCATGCATGGTCACGCGAGATTCTCTCTTGAACTATTTTCAGACTTGTTGAGACGTGATATACAGCTTAATTCCATAACGTTTATTGGAGTCTTAAGTGCATGTTGCCATGCTGGTTTGGTGGAAGAAGGCGAGAGGCATTTTAAAAGCATGAAAAATGTGTATAATATCGAGCCAAACATCAAGCACTATGGTTGTATGGTGGATCTTTTGGGTCGAGCAGGGAGGTTAGCCGAAGCAGAGGAGATGATAAGGAACATGCCTATGAAGGCTGATGTTGTGATATGGGGCACATTGTTGGCAGCTTCTAGAAACCATGGTAATGTTGAAATTGGAGAAAAAGCTGCTGAAAATTTGGCAAATGCAGAACCATCACATGGTCCAGGTAGAATCCTGCTTTCAAATCTTTATATAGATGCAGGGCGTTTGGACGATGCAGCTTTTGTAAGACATGAAATGCAAACTCAAAAGTTAACTAGGTCGTTTGGTTACAGTGGTGTAATATGACCGATAATGTGATTTATAATATGAGTATACAATCCGGTCTTTATAAATCTTATAAATCGTCACTTTCGTGTACCCATCGGACGGCAGCCCTTTCGGGGGTTCTTTGGGGGCCGATTCACTTTGCGTAGATTGACTGAACCCAGAAAACCTTCCACTGGCAGGCGATCATGTTTTTCACAGGATTTCTCATTACTCATGTCAGCATTCTCACTTATGAAATCTCCAGGTCTTGTCACCAAAAACCTTCCCCAATTGACAGAACGTTCCGCTACTGACAATTGAAAAAGCCGCTTTCAAGGTCAAAGGAACGCTTATTCTCTTTATGTTAAGAGAAGATATATTTCTAACCCTCAGTAACTAATAATCAAGCGACACACAAATTTTTTAGTTCATATTTTTTGGTAAAAATAAAAAAGGAGATAGGATTCTTGATTATTAAGCAATTAGAGGCCTGATTACTTGACCACATATAGATATTATACAGATAGATGAGGAGTTAATTGGAAGGATTTTTTAAACTGATCTTCCTTTCTTGTTAGATCACTATCAAGATAATATAACTTTAACATGCTAGTTAGTGTCTCTTATGACAACAAATACTGATATTCATGTGTCCTTGTGTAGAGGGCGGACCTTGGAGCAACTGGTAAGGTTGTTGCTTTGTGACCTTGAGGTCATGGGTTCTAGCCGTGGAAACAGCCTGTTGCACAAAATTGTGCAAGGAAAGGTTGCGTACATCAGATCGCTTCGCGATCCGGCCCCTCCCCAGACCCTGCGCAAAGCGGGAGCTTCATGCACCGGGTACGCCCTTTTATGTGTCCTTGTGTAGACTTGAACGCACAACCTTTTTATTTGTAAGAGTAAGAGTGGAAGACACATTATATATAAAACAATGTTGGTATTAATAACTTTTATTCTGTTATAGTTTATATATTGTCTGTGCTAAGATAGGATAAAAAATGGGCTAAAGCAGTTGGTTATTGCTCATTTCATAGATGAGGTCCCAGGTTGTACCCTCGGCACCCGCATTTTTGTTTTTTTTACTTACCCAGATTTCCACTTTAAGCTCACTACCCTTGTATGATCTCTATTAGTATTCTAATTAGTGTTGGTGTGAATTTAACGCGTTTGACCTAGATAACTTATTCTCTTTTAGCTGTGTTTTATAAAGTTTGTCCGTTTGATCCATTAGATAAGTAAGGGTGGTGAGAGCTATGCGGATAGGGTACCTCGGGTACCCTAGTTATGGTCCTCGGGTGCTTAATTCGGGGCTTAATTCAGTGACTAATACCCAAGAATTTGAAGAATAAAAGTAGTTATTGTACGACATTTATAGCCTTGAGATTAATAAAAAAATCAAAAATTGATTTTTTATTTTTCTTTCATAGATAAAAGTTACTCTTTTTATTTTCCTACACCTTATACAACTCCTCTACTAAATTTCTACACACAAAAAAAATAAATACTCTGGAACCCAAAATCTCAAACGTTGGCGCAACAAAAAAAAGACGCTAAATCACAAGGAGGCGGTTTTAGTTCCAGAGGAGGTGGTTTAGTTCCAGAGGAGGTGGTTATCGTTTGAGAGAAGGCAGTGGCGGAACTTAAACAAATGTGTAGGGGGACTAAAATTCAGAAACCTAAATCAGGAGGGTCCAGATTCAATACATATAAAATCTCGAACAAAATACATACAAATTCTCACTTATGCGTGAAAAAAACGCGCGCCGGGGGGGGGGGGGGACAAAGCTTCGCCCCTAAGAGGAGGTGGTTCTAGTTCGAGCCATTCATATTATGCGGTCATGCATACTCAAGTTGCACATAGTCAATGTATCTACTCTAGAATTAACAAAAAATTAACACACTAAAATACATACATTGTTAAATAGATACATACACACATATACTTGATCTCAACTAAGCTAAACATCCATGTTCATAACCATAAAAACTACAAATTAGGCAAAATGAACACAAAATCCCTAATTTCAAAATATTAACTACAAAGTAACACCAAATTAGAAAAAATTGAGGTTATTACTTGAAATCAGAAGTGGTGGTGGTGACTATGATCCAAAAGAGGCGGTGAAGGAGGAGGAACAGTGGCGGTGGACGTGGAGCAGCAGCGGTGGTACGCAGGTGGGGTAGTGACGGAGAAGGGGGCCGGCCAACGGTGGAGAACGACAGAGTAGGGCCGGCCGACGGTGGAGCTGACGGTGGAAGGGCCGGCCGACGGAGCGGTGGAGGGGGCCGGTGCGCAGTGGTGGTGTGGGGTGGGGTGCGCAGGTGGTGCTGTGGTGTGGTGTTTGTAAATGACTCAAAAATGGAACTGAATCCCGACTTAAATCTGGTGTGGGTTTTTTGCGGCGACATATCGCCGCAAATAACCAATTGCGACGATATTATATTAATTATTTATATATTAAAATTTATTGACATTTATTGCGACGAGATATCGTCGCAAATGATTAAGCGGGATTTTTCCCGCCTTAGAAAAAGGTTTTCGTGATATTAAAAAAACCAAAAATAATTAATTTACAGTTTATTGTGACGAAAAATCACCGCAAAAAACTTTTTGACTTGAAAAGTCAAAAAAGATTTTTTTTTTGTCGTTTTGTGTCTTTTTTGCGACGAAACTATAATCGCCGCAAAAAAGTTATTTTATTGTGGTGTCTATACAAGATCAACTCGCTTTTGACCTCCTTGCACCTTGCTATGAAAACCTACCGTATAAGGGCCGACGTACCATTGACGAACGACCACTCTTGATTTATAATGTTCTAGGTGATGAATATATTGTATTAGAAACTCAAGCTCAAAATAAGAAAGACGATGATGAAATAGTACTTGAAGAAGCTGAAGGCAAAGACAATGAGGAAGAAGTACAAGCTGGTGAGAAGAAGTTGAAGAAATACAAGTTGATTCACAACGTGCGAATGAAGGAAAATTCAAAGGATAGGCCGAAAATCAAACATAGATCAACGAACAAGAAAATTTTTTGTGTAAAGCATTAGTTAGTTCATATTTTTGAAGACCCGAAAAATCAGAAATCAACAAACAAAACATGGTTTTAGAAATCAACATTACAATGAATTTTTTGTGTAAAGCATTAGTTAGTTCATATTTAATGCATGTCATTTTGGCTTTGTTGATTCTGTCATCTGTTCCTTGGTGGCTTGGTGCTACTACCCATGATCATTTCTATTACGTCGATGATGATGGACCGTTGTTCATTTGAGACGTGATGATAAGCGTGTGCCTATCTAAGACCTGGTGTCGTTTAGGTTGTGATTTGGCTCCACTTTATTGATTACGATGAGTTTGGATGCTACTATTCATAATTGTAACAGGTTGATGATGATGTGCTGTTATTAATCTGAGACTCATTTTCGAGTCAATGATGTTAAGAGTAAGGTAAAAACTGTTTTTCGATGCAAGCTTTATGTTGTTAAGGTTGCAATCTACTTCTCATATATACATGATGACGAATGGTTGTTCGTCTGGGACACGAGCTGTGGTTGTGTAGCTCATTGATGTACATTACCATTTCTTTCATTTAATTATCATCATATGATATACCTTTGGTACTTTGAGGCAAGGCTGATTAGTTTATACCCTGATTTACGTCATGAAGACACCTTCTCTTCATCTTTTGGTGATTAAAATTGAGTTGCCTATAATCTTCGACAGTAATAACGCTAAACGTGTTGCAATAGCTACATATTATGTATGTAAAGGCCGTGATGATACCAATAAAGGTGACCACGTTTGATGAGGCAACATTTTTGGTTTGCAACCACAACGATTCACCAGAGACTTGAAACTATAACATTGAAACTATAACATAGGTTGTAATGACATGTTTGTTTAAGTTTGAGTTAACGATATGGCTTTATAAGTAATTCTCGTTTCACTGTCTATCAAATGAAATTGTTTGTATCAATTGTTTGTATTCTTTATTTCCAGCATATAACATTGAAGACTCGCGCAACGCGTGAAATAGAATACAACCACTTAACTTAAAATTCTTTGCAACAAGTATAGAGATGTACAAATAATGCATGCATTGTTTCAAACGTGATACGGTTATTGCTTTAAACGTGATAGGGGTATATGGACACATAGACGTCTAGTTTTTATTTCTATAGTGTATAAGCTAAAAATTAATTGTGTATAATGTGTGTGTGAGATTCTACATTATTTTGTCCACTTTATTTATTTGCACCATTTGTCTGCACTACGTACCACAGCATCAAACAGCCTGGTTGGTGGTGATTTTCATATGGATATTGATGTAGGGATAGTAAGATACTTGGAGTTAGATAATTTAAACTTATATTATTCATACTTGAAAGTTCGACTGAAATTATACAAATAATTTATGCCTTATATAGTTAATAACATGCAATACGTTACATTAGTATTAAAAAAATTGCTTTAAGAGTTTAAAATTGTTATATCAGACAAAAACAATTTTTCTACCAAAGACGGCACATGTAACATTTTTGTTAGATAATGTAATTTTTTTCTTAGTAAATAAAATTCTTTTTAGCAAATACAATCTTTTTGAAAATTTACTTCAAAGAGTTTGCATTAGTCTCTTTTTTTAAGTTGAGTTTTTATTATTTTATGTTTCTTTATAAAAAATCAAATAAAAATATTAAAATTAAAAATTCTTAAATAAGTATTCTTTCTCCTTCCCATCTGATGTGAGATGTAACAATTACTCACGAAAATTACGATACGTATTGCGTCAGAAGCTTTCTCAGTGAAAACCACTAAGCATGGTAATAGTCACCAAAATCTGTTGGAATACGGTGATCCCTTGATATATAGCACTGACAAATTACCGACAAGACCTCTTCTATCGAAAGTTTTCGGACGAATCTACCCGTCCTAAATTCTTCTGTTTGTAGTAAACTCGAAAAATAATATAATTAGGGCATGGATACGTAGATACCCCAGAATTATAAATCAACACCCCAAAATTATAAATTAACACCTCAAATTCGTATACGTGTCGTATAGCCCCATACGCGTTGTACAAGAGGCGTATAACCTCTCTGACAACCCCCTGAATTTTCCTCGTAATCAGTGTCGAAATTTACTAATACGCGTCGTATAGCTCCATATGTGTCGTATAGGGGTCCTATAGGGCTATATAGGGCGTATAACCCTCTGACAGTCCCCCTAAATTTTTCTCGTTTTTAGTGTTTCCGACCCTGTACACCGCGTACGGACCCATAGACGACGTATAGGGGGTGTCGATTTATCCAAGCGGGTGTCTGACCCTATAATTAACATTAATACCTGTTAGTCTGTCTCATAATTTATGGTTTATCGTACAGACTACAGACCTCGTTCCCTCGCATGCCCTCGTGCATGTATTTGTATCATCTGTACGGTGGATCTTTCAACCCGACAATCTTAGCTTATCCAGCTGTTGACACTTTGTCACTATCATACAAATATATCAAATCAATCAATACGTACACTTTCGTACCCTTTTCCTTTCATATCTCTAATCATATCGATCCATAATATTATATTACAACAACATGAGGTTACAAAACCAACTCTATATATGCACACAAACACATACACCACAAGATCATGTATTAATTCATTCAATACCATCAAAGAAATTCAAGATTTTTATTTGAATCTCAATATCCATCATCAATTATGTCAATGTTGAACTTCTTTTCTCTAAGAGACTTGCACGACTCCACAAACGACTTGCTCCATTCGCCACACCTCAAAAGCGCCCTCTCGCGCCATGAGCAAGGCCAAATTACGCGCGTCCAAATGGCGTCCGAGGCGTCTCTAAAGATGCTAGACTCGTGTGGGAGAACCAAAGACATACTCTTTCTAGTCAAAACTGTTGAGTGTGAAACCACTCCACAATTAATGGAAAGCAGGTAAACACTAATAATAGTGGTGGAGTTGGTTTCTTCTTGTTTATCCTATATATGGGATCTAAATCTGTATTTGTAATTGTACCAAGCTTAATAAAAACCTCCTAGTTACCAAGAGTGGACGTAGGTCAGAGAGCCGGACCGAACCACTATAAATCTTGTGTTGTTCTTGTGGTTGTGTTGATTGTGTTCGTGTGTGTGATAACGTCCGATCCTAACCACTGGTATCAGAGCCTCAGGCTATTAATCGACTCACACGAACAGAGAAGGAGAAGATACTGACCTGTGAAACTGGAACTAGGGTTCCGATCAGAAACCATCGTCGCAGCCTGCCCAAACCACTGCCGCCGCTCTCTTCGCCGTCGCAAGTAGCCGCAGCCGCCGCCGCTGCCCATCCGCTGCCCAACCGCTGCCGCCGCCGTTCTCTTCACCCTCGCGACTAGTGTTTGCTGACCCAGTAGCCGTCGACTTTCTCTTCGCCGGAGCCGCAGCCGAAAGCCAAAGCTCCAGCCAACATATGGAGCTGAAATGAGGGTTTTTCACCTTTTTTATTCTTCTCGTTGGAGTTTGTAGAAAGAAAAAGTGAAGAGAGTAGGTGGAGAAGAAAGAATTATTAGGAGGAGAAGAAAGCACGCATGATTCACTTTTTTAGGTGGAAAAGTGTGTTTTTTTTCAATTCTACCACAAGCCCCCTCAACTTTGAACAAAGATCTCATTGTCCATCATAATTTGTTCCTTGCCAATTAAAGCTTGAAACAGATAAGTTATTTTTTGTTTCTGATTATTACTTTGCTCGTATAAATTACTACTTAGCAGCACGAATCCGTTTGGTCAGTAGTAATATGGTAATTTTTTAATGGCAGAGGACGGTAAAATTAAGATTGATAAGTTTGATGGAAGTGATTATGGATTTTGGAGAATGCAAATTGAAGATTTGTTGTATCAAAAAAGTTTGCATTTGCCTATGTTGGGCGAACAACCAGATGACATGTACGATGAAGATTGGAAGTTGCTGGATAGACAAGCTTTGGGCGTGGTTAGGCTTTTTTGGCAAAGAGCGTTGCGTATAACGTTGTCAATGAAACAACCACATATGGTGTATTGAAAGCTTTGTCCAACATGTATGAAAAACCATCTGCTTCAAACAAAGTATTCCTCATCCGACAATTGGTTAACACCAAGATGAAGGAAGGCATGTCGGTTGCCGCTCACATAAACGAGTTCAACTCGATTATCTCTCGTTTAGCCTCTGTTGAAATAAAGTTTGAAGATGAAGTTAAAGCTCTACTCCTTTTATCATCTTTACCAGACAGCTGGTCAGGCGCAGTCACAGCCGTAGTAGTGCATCCGGTACTACTAAGCTAACATTTGATAGTATTCGTGACTTGATTTTAAATGAAGATATTAGAAGGCGAACTAATGGAGAATCTTCCAGTTCTAGCTCTTTGTTGCATACAGAAAGTAGAGGAAGAAGGAATGACAGAGGGCATAATCGAGGCAGGTCAAAATCTAGAAGAAGGGACAGTCCAAGAACCGCAAGGACATTGAATGTTGGAATTGCAAAGAAAAAGGTCACTTTAGAAGCCAATGTACAAAACCAGCTGCAAAGAAAGAAGTAAACAATGTATCCTCAGAAGAATTAGGTGATGCTCTCATCTGCTCCGTTGAAGATTCAGTTGAATCTTGGATTATGATTCGGGTGCTTCTTTCCATGCTATCTCATGCCCAAATATGGTCAAGAATCTACGAACAGGTAACTTTGTAAAGTTCGTTTAGCAGATGATCAAATGCTTGATATTACAGGTATTGGAGATGTAGACTTGAAGACCTCATTAGGAACTATATGGACATTGAAAATGTCAGGGTTATCCTAACTTGAGGAGAAAGTTAATTTCAGTTGGAAAATTGGATGATGAAGGGTTTAATGTTCACTTTGGGGTGGACAATAGAAAGTGATCAAAGGCAATTTAGTGATTGCCAAAGGAAAGAAGGAATGCACTCTATACATGGCAGAAGTTTTCGCTGAAGGTGTTCATGCAATGACCACCGGTTCGAGTCCATCAAATTTATGGCACAACGACTCGGACATATGAGCGAGAAGGGATTGAAGATGTTGGCTCAGAAAGGAAAGTTTCCAGACTTGAAGAAAGTGGAAACCGAATTTTGTGAACCTTGTGTTCTAGGAAAACAAAAGAGGGTTACCTTTGTGAAGACAGGGAGGACACCGAAAGCTCAGAAGTTGGAGCTTGTTCACTCGGATGTATATGGACCAACTTCAGTTTCATCTCTAGGAGGCTCAAGATACTATGTTACCTTCATCGATGATTCAACACGCAAGGTATGGGTATATTTTCTTAAACATAAATCTGGTGTATTTGATGTTTTTAAGATATGGAAATCTGCTGTTGAAAATGAAACTAATTTGAAGGTAAAGTGCTTAAAATCGGACAATGGTGGTGAATACATAAGCAAGCAGTTCACTGATTATTGTGCCAAGGAAGGGATAAAGATGATCAGGACAGTTCCAGGAACTCCTCAGCAGAATGGTGTAGCTGAGAGAATGAACAGAACATTGAATGAAAGGGCTAGAAGCATGAGGCTGAATGCCGGGATGCCCAAAACATTCTGGGAGATGCAGTTAACACTGCAGCCTACTGATCAACCGTTCACCATCCGTTCCCTTGGATTTTAAACTGCCAGAAGAAATGTGGCAAGGAAAGGAGGTAAGTCTCAACACTTACGAGTCTTTGGTTGTAGTGCTTACGATTTGTTAGAAGTTGGTGACAGGGATAAGCTAGACTCAAAGTCCAAGAAGTGTACATTCATTGGCTATGGGTTAGAAGAAATGGGTTACGACTTTAGGATAATGAAGGAAGAAAAGTAATCAGAAGCAAGAATGTTCATCTTCAATGAAAACGAGTTGTACAAAGACAGAAACACCAAAAGACCAGAAGTTCAGAAAGAAAGTGTCGAGTTTGAAAGTGGTGAAAAAAGAAAAGAAGCTTCAGTCGACATTCCAGAAAATGGGAATGAGTCAAGCGGCAGTGGGAGCTCAGGGGATGTACCTAGTAATGTTTACGAGAAGAAGAAGCTGCTCCTCAAACTCCAGAATCCCCAGAAACACCTCAAAATCAACCAAGGAGGTCGTCTAGAATCACTAGACCACCAGAAAGGTACTCACCATCAGTCAACTACATACTTTTGACAGATAATGGTGAACCCCAGTGTTACTCTGAAGCTATGGGATTGAAAGATTCATTGCAGTGGGAGCTTGCAATGAAAGATGAAATGAAGTCGCTTGAGAGAAACAAGACCTGGCACTTGACAAAGCTTCCATCTGGGAAGAAGGCTCTTTAGAACAAATGGGTTTTCAGGGTCAAGGATGAACATGATGGTACCAAACGGTACAAAGCAAGATTAGTAGTCAAGGGATTTCAACAGAAAGAGGGAATTGATTTCAATGAAATATTCTCTCCAGTGGTGAAGATGACTACCATCAGACTTGTTCTCAGTATTGTAGCAGCAGAAGGCTTGCATCTAGAGCAGCTAGATGTCAAGACAGCTTTTCTACATGGTGACCTAGAAGAAGACATCTACATGACACAACCAGAAGGTTTTCAGGTTAAAGGCAAAGAAAACTTGGTATGTAAGTTGAAGAAGAGTTTGTATGGTCTGAAACAAGCGCCCAGACAATGGTATTTGAAGTTTGATAACTTCATGGGAAGAGTGGGTACAAGAGATGTGACAATGACCATTGTTGTTACATCAAGAGGTTTAAGGATTCTTATATCATTCTACTACTCTATGTGGATGATATGTTAATTGCCGGTTCAGACATGACAGAGATCAAGAAGTTAAAGAAACAAATGTCTGAAGAATTTGAGATGAAAGACTTAGGAGCTGCAAACCAAATACTCGGGATGAGTATTTTCAGAAACAAAGAAGATGGTTCTTTGACACTCTCTCAAGAGAAGTACATTGAGAAAGTGTTAGAGAGATTCAGCCTAAAAGATGCCAAGATCAGAAGCACACCTTTGGGAAGTCACTTCAAGTTTTCTAAAGTTCAGTCACCCAAATCAGATGAAGACAAAGCAGAAATGGCTAATGTTCCTTATGCATCTGCAGTTAGTAGCCTCATGTATGCAATGGTATGCACGAGACCAGATATTGCTCATGCAGTGGGAGTTGTTAGTCGGTTTATGTCCAATCCGGGAAGAGAACATTGGGAAGCAGTTAATGGTTGCTGAGATACTTGAAGGGAACTTCAAAGATGGCATTGCATTTTAAGAAAAAAGATGTTATTCTAAAGGGTTTTGCAGATGCAGACCTTGGTGGGTGTAAAGAGTCATTCAAAAGCACCACAGGTATGTCTTTACAGTGGGAGACACTGCAGTAAGTTGGATGTCCAAACTTCAGAAAAGTGTTGCCCTTTCAACCACAGAAGCAGAGTATATGGCAATTGCTGAACCAAGCAAAGAGCTTATATGGTTGAAGAACTTTCTCAATGAATTTAGCAAGAACAAGTTGATTGTACACTATTCTGTCACACCCTCAAATTCCGGGTCTGGAATCTATCACGGAGGGGTGAACAAATAGGATCGAACACAGTAGTTACACATGAGATGCAAATCTCTATATGATGGATTTTAGATAATCATTACAATAATTGTTCAGAGTAATATTATGCGTAGCGAAATAATATAGACTGTTTCATGACAACATGTCTTAATCATATTTCAGATAATAATCAATAGGTATCTTGAGCTCTTATATGATCCTACGTGCATGTCCATAAGCTCCTAGTAGATATCTGAGAATACATGTAAATCAAGTGTCACACAGGGTTGGTGAGTTCATAGGTAAGTAAAACGTAATGATAAATCATCATTATCCTCAATTAGGATTTACTATAAAAGTGTGAGTCTAATTTACTCACCAGTTATGAATAGCCTGTCGGAACCCTTTTTATTAAGGTGAACCCGCTATCCCATCACCCACTATGTACAAGCCCAACAAGTCCTTCACATAGGATTTGTCCATGTACCATAGTTTAATATCCTTTTCATGTGTATATTATATATCAAATAATTTCAAATCAAAGGGAGCAAATCCTCCTT
>JABSNV010000143.1:22500-85654 GCA_024085815.1 Flaveria linearis | reverse complement strand
TCATTATTTTTGACCCGTTAAGGGTCGTTTCGCGTTCCCCGAACCACCCCTTTCTCGATCCCGATTGTTCCAAGCACTGGAAATAACATATTTTATCATATACGTGATTCCCACGGAGTTTCAACGAGTCTAACCCCACTCTTGGCAATATACCAAATTTTTTCTATTTTTTGGTATTTAATTCCTTATTTAACCCATTTATGGTTCAGTTTGTTCTTTAGAGTTCCCGACCATTCCGACAACCATGGAACCGGTCTATTATAACATATTACATATGTTTGGTGAGTTCTTAGACCCAACCCATCCCATTTGCTTATCATAACGCAAATTTTCCTTTTCATACCGAATTTGCCCCTTATAGGGTCAAATCCCATTTTAATGAGCGGTTTGCCATTCTTTCGCGACGACCGCTTTCCTTGGCGTTACCCAACGTTCACACACATTGCAAATCGTAGGGATAACCCTTTACCCTAGTGTTCACACATGATGTGAATCACTTTAATCCGGGTTTGTCCTTTCTTCCCATTTCCATGGGACGGTCACGCACGTCATGACTCGTTCTGTTCCACAACCATGTGGTATAACCCTAAAGTGTCATTTTCCATATGTTCACGCACGTCGTGAATCTTTGTCATAGAAGCTCACATACGGTGCAAGTCAACTATTTATCCTTTTAAACGTGGTTTTTATTTTGTTTGAGCTTTATGAGACATGGTCACACACATTGTGACTCATGCCTTTACTTTATTATGCTCAATTAAAGAATGTCTTACCTTGAGTCCGGAAGGTTTAAGTGGTCAATCAACGTTTCCTTGCCGGTTCCCTTGGATCCGCTTGCCACACCACTTCCTATTACCATTTTAAGGACCCATTTAACCACATAACATTCATTTAATCACACATATTCTATTTGACCATTGGTCACATTTAACCACAATCTAGGCTTTCACATTGCACATTTCTTGCAATTAAGTAGTTCATTCATGTTTTTCATCTATTTAGGCATTTCATCAAACACCTTATGTGCATAACTTAACATATTGGTTATGTACTAGCTTTAAACATCATCAAGCTAATTTTACACCTAAATCACATATCACACATGTGATTCATCAATTTCAACCAAATGTTATGCACATAATCACATTCTACAAGAATGAACATGGATTCTACAACTAGCAACTAGTTTACATGAAGAATCCTTAGTTTAACCTTCTAGTAACTAAACCCATTTCCATGGTCATGTAAATCTTCAATTAAGGAGCAATTACACATCTAGTTACCATAATACACACATACACATGATCATCTAGCACTATAACACTAGGGTTTCATGTTTAAACCACCAATTCTACACCCATCATGTGGTTGACGATTTTACCACCTCAAGAACTCAAATAACACTTACTTGTAGCTCTTGATAAGATGAAGAATGATTTCTAGGGCTCAATTTCGGATCTTGCACTTGAATCACCAACAATTGAGAAATGAGATGACAAAAACCTTTCTTCTTCTCCTCTTCTCTTGTGTGAAACGTGAGTGAGTAAGACAATGCTCACCAAATGTATGGCAAGCCATACATATCCATGTTAGGTTTCATCAATTGGCAAGATCCACCCCTCTAGTATCATTTTTCATGTTCCCACCACTACTATAACTAATAGTAAATCTTCTATTTAAGTCTTAAATATTTACAATTTTACCACATGATACATTAATTGTATTTTATTACATAATACGAAATTCGGGTCGTTACAAGTCTCTCCCTTAAAGAGAGTTTCGTCCCGAAACTTTACATACTAATCAATAGATGAGGATAAGACTTCCTCATTTCATCTTCCGATTCCCAGTGGCATCGGATCCCTTACGATTCTCCATTGCACCTTCACCTGATTGAGTGTCTTGTTTCTCAGTTGCTTGACCTTTCTATCCAAGATAGCCACCGGCTTCTCGATATAGTTCAATCTGTCATCAACTTCCAAATCCTCGTACGGGACATAGGCCGACTCGTCAGCCAAACACTTCCTCAAGTAAGATACATGGAACGTGTTGTGAATTCCTTGAAGCTCTTCCGGCAATTCCAGCCGATAAGCAACTTTACCTACACGTGCGATGATTTTAAATGGCCCGATAAACCTCGGACTCAATTTTCCCCGCTTCCGGAATCGTATAATACCCTTCATGGGAAACCTTTAACAAAACCAAATCGCCCACCTCAAACTCGATGGGTCGTCTACGCTTATCCGCGTAAGCTTTCTGACGGTCTTGCGTCGCCTTCATGCGAGCACGGATTTGCTTAATCTTTTCATCCGTATTCATTATCGTATCGTGGCCCGCGAGTTCCCGCGGACCAATTTCTCCCCAACAAATGGGAGTTCGGCATTTTCTGCCATATAGCTTCATCATACGAGGCATCTCATGGTGGAGTGGTAGCTATTATTGTAAGAAAATCCGCAAAGGCAAATACTCATCCCAACTACCCCCAAAGTCAAGAACACACGCTCGTACATATCTTCTAATGTTTGAATGGTTCTTTCACTTTGTCCGTCGGTTGGGGATGGTATGACGTGCTTAGCAATAGCTTTGTCCCCATCTCCGCTTGAAATTCCTCCAAACTTGGAAGTAAACCGTGTGTCTCTATCGGACACAATCGACACGGGCACCCCGTGTCGTGACACTATTTTTCACGTAAGCCTCCGCCATTTTTCTCCGAATTGTAAGTCTCACGAATAGGAAGGAAATGAGCGCTCTTGGTCAATCGATCGACAACAACCCATATCGCATCGTACCCTTTCTTCGTTCTTGGAAGTTTAGTAATCAAATCCATTGTTAACTTTTCCCATTTCCATTCCGGAATATCCAACGGTGCAATTCACCATGAGGTTTTTTGATGTTCCACCTTCACTTGCAAACAAGTTAAGCATTTCTCCACGTATTGGACAATATCGCGTTTCATGCCCGGCCACCAATAGTTAACCCGAAGGTCTCTATACATCTTAGTCGCTCGCTCCCGGGTGAATTGAATACTTGGATTTATGGGCTTCATCCAATAGATCATTCTTCAAGGTACAAGTAGGTGGTATCCAACCCGACCCCATCTTGTTTTCAATCCTTGACTATCATCTTCCAAGTTTTGAGTTTGACCTTTGATTCGATTTTCTCAATTTTCTTTTCTTCTTAGCGCTTCAGTTTGTGCTTCCTTGATTCGTTCAACCACTTCGGATATAACGGTTATCTTCATTGCGGTTATTTTGATAGGTATGATCCTCCTTTCGACTCAAGGCGTCACCACGACATTGGCCTTTCCCGGATGAATAGGATTTCACAATCATAATCCTTTAGCAATTCCATCCACCGCCTTTGTCTCATGTTTAACTCCTTTTGCGTAAGGAAGTACTTTAAACTCTTATGTCCTGTAAATCGTACACTTTACACCATATAGATAATGCCTCCAAATCTTTAACGCGAACACCACCGCGGCTAGTTCAAGATCATGGGTTGGGTAGTTCCTTTCATGCACTTTCAGTTGCCTCGAGGCATAAGCAATCACCTTGCCCCTTTGCATAGAACACAACCCAAACCGGAGTAGGAAGCATCCGAGTATACCACAAATCGTCGGTTCCCTCGGGTAAAGACAAACCGGAGCTTGAGTCAATTTCGACTTTAACTCTTGAAAGGCTTTCTCTTGCTCTTCACCCCATAGGAACTTCACCTCTTTCTTGGTAAGCTTGGTTAAAGGAGAAGCAATCTTAGCAAAGTCTTGAATGAATCTCCGATAATATCCGGCTAACCCAAGAAAGCTTCTAATCTCCGTGGGAGTCTTGGGTGGACTCCATTTGGTCACCGCGTGAATCTTTGTGGGTCTACGTGTATACCCTCCGAGTTTACCACATGACCCAAGAATTGTACCTCTCGCAACCAAAAGGCACACTTGGAGAATTTTGCGAACAATTTCTCCTGACGAAGCGTTCGAGAACTTCACGCAAATGACAAGCATGATCACCTTCATTTTTAGAATAATAAGGATATCATCTATGAATACAATGACAGATCGGTCTAACATGGGTCGGCACACCCTATTCATCAAATCCATGAATGCTGCCGGGGCGTTTCAACAACCCGAAAACATCACAAGGAACTCATATGCCCGTATCTAGTACGAATGCCGTCTTGGGATGTCTTCTTCCCTTACCTTCAACTGATGATAACCCGACCGTAAGTCGATTTTCGAAAACCACGATGCACCTTGCAACTGATCGAATAGGTCATCAATCCTAGGCAATGGGTAACGGTTCTTAACCGTCACCTGGTTCAACTCTCTATAGTCGATACACATCCGAAGACTTCCATCCTTCTTTTTCACGAAAAGAACCGGTGCTCCCCATGGCGAAGTACTCGGACGTATGAACCCCTTGTCTAAAAGATCTTGCGATTGTGTCATTAACTCTTGGAGCTCCGATGGCGCCAAACGATAGGGAGCCTTTGCAATGGGTTTAGCTCCCGGGGTTAGGTCGATTCGAAACTCGACCTCCCGTTCCGGTGGGACTCCCGGCAAATCCTCCGGAAGACATCTGGAAAATCCCGAACAACCGGAATATCTTCCAACACTTGAGCTTTCGTTTCCGTGTCTATTACATAGGCTAAGAACGATTGTCCTCCATGGCTCATGTTTTCATTGCTTTAACCAAAGAACATAAAGCTACGCCACCGCGTTTTGCACCTTGGATTATTACCTCATAACCACTCGGAGATATCAATTGGATGCACTTGCGATTGCAAACTATATTGGCGTGGTACATGGAAAGCCAATCCATGCCAATACTACATCAAACTCCCCGAGTGTCATGGGTATTAAGTCGACCGAATAATCCTCACCTTCGATGGTAAGTATGCAATTTCGATAAACGTTGAACGCTAAGAACGTTTTTGAATCCGCTACCTCAATCTCTAAGGACTAGGTAAGTTGTCTAACACCATGGAAAAATGACTCGCAAATTTAACCGAAACAAACGATCTATTAGCACCCGAGTCAAATAGCACATAAGCAGGTAGTGAGTTGATGAGAAAGGTACCCGTCACAACGTCGGCTATAGATTTGGCTTCTTTCCGCCGTAATCAAAAAGGTTCTCGCCTTAGCTTTTCCTCCATCACCCTTTTTCCCCGAACCTTGAGCAACCGAGGATTGACTTGTACCATCCTTCTTTAGTTCCGGACATTCGCTCTTTTTGTGGCCCGGTTTGTAGCAGTTGTAGCACACACTTAGCGGGCTTGTGCATTGAGATGTCGAATGACCCGACTCCCACACTTGAAGCAATTTTTAGATTCGTATCTATAACTCCCCCATGCTTCTTTTTACAAATCTTGCAATGTTTGGAGTCTTTGTCGTTCCCAAACTTGTTTGATGAGGATGAAATCTTGGCTTTCTTAGACGAACCCGTCTCCGTTTCAGCCGCACGCTTCTCCCCACGATCAACTTGCCTTTTCAATTCCGCTTCTCGATCCCTAGCACAATCGATAAGCTCTGCTAGAGTTTCACATTTGGACTTGTAAGAAACTCTCGATACTTGGCACTCAACATGCCATAGTAGTGGTTAATCCACATCCTTTCATCCTGGAGCAACTGTGGGCAAAACTTGGCTTTGTCGTAGAAGATGGCCGTGATGGTATCAATACTTTCATCTTTTTGTCGTAACTGTAGGAATTCTTCTGCTATTCTGTTGATAGCGGCTTGTGGGCAAAACCGCTTGTGAACAACTTCTTAAATTCTTCCCAAGTCATACTTTTGATACCTTCCCGCCCCTTCTCATCCCGTTGCAATTCCCACCAGTCTTTAGCTCGTTCCCGGAGTTGGGCTTGCAGCAAACCTCACTTCATCAGATTCTTCACAGTGTGAGGTTTCAAAGGCACTTTCCATATCTTTGATCCACCTTTGACTAAGTAGTGGATCGACCTCACCCTTGAACGTTGTAGGGTTGCATGCAACGAACTCCTTATAGGTCCTTTCTTTGTTGGCCTTTCTGTTTCTTTGTCAGCCTTCAGAGCCACAAACTCTTGTTGAATGAGATCCCGTAGATCTTTGCGTACATCCTCGATTAGCCCGGCAATAAAGCCTCAAAAGACTTGCCAACTTCCTCCTTGACCATTTCCCGTGTTGCATCATCGGGATGGGTCTCGTGATTCTCTATATTAATCACGTGATCGGTTACCAGCCATGACCTAAGGCTGTGACCATTAAACTTTACGTTAGTACCATGTACGTAATCTATAGCATATACACCGATGCTTATGATTCTACTATCACTAGGGCCTAACCCTATTCACACATACCCATTTCCATCCTTAAGTTTAAAACACATCCCTAAGAACCCATTCGCGTGCCTTTGATTGTTGTTTAGACTGGCCAGGCCTAGCAACAAGCTCACCACACGGATGCCTTCTTAGTTCCTTTATTCCAAACTTAAGTCAAGAAGCTAGGTTCAATCAGTTCATATGGTACATATCATACATATTCATACATATATCATACATGTGTCAAGCTTGTTTACGTTTATAAACGGCACACTAACCTTGTACCTTTAGGCTCAGTGATCGGCTTTCTTGGATCGAACGTTTGCATTTCTCATATCTAGAGCTTAAAAGTTTGAGTCCAAGTGTTCGCGACGCACTTGAATCTCTCAAACCGTTGGCTCTGATACCAACTTGTAACACCCGGACCTCCAAAGAGTCCGTTTAAGTTAAATAACATGCGGAATTTGGTCCCAGAAAATTTCGTTAACATTTAACTCCAAAATATGTGTTTCGTGTCAACCGACACTCAAAAATGAAGTTTAACAATCCATTTACATACACACGTGATAGGAAGTTTCAAAATAATGTTAACGCGTTAGTTTCTACAAAAGAAACGTGTATGCAAGTCCCGTTCGATCCTTGTATGCCCCATCGATCACTTTAGCCTTCCGGTCCCGTAACACCTGAAACACACGTTTAGACATCCATTAGTTCATAAGAACTAAGTAAGTACATTCTAACATTCATTTCGGGTCTTTACGGGGGTTTAAACGGACTCGAAACGCATTTGAACGATAATCGACAAAGCTGGGAACTGGGCCCTACCGTAACTTACGGTGGTACCGTAATTTACGGTAGCCTCAATTTGTGTACGGTGGTAACACGCTGGCTTACGATAGCCCATTTCACCCAGGGACCTACCGTAACTTACGGTACCACCGTAAGCTACGGTGGACCCTGCAGCATAGTCATATATTTTGACCCGTTAAGGGTCGTTTCGCGTTCCCGAACCACCCCTTTCGATCCCGATTGTTCCAAGCACCTGGAAATAACATATTTTATCATATACGTGATTCCCACGGAGTTTCAACGAGTCTAACCCAACTCTTGGCAATATACCAAAATTTTTCTATTTTTTTGGTATTTAATTCCTTATTAACCCATTATGGTTCGTTTGTTCTTTAGAGTTCCCGACCATTCCGACAACCATGGAACCGGTCTATTATAACATATTACATATGTTTGGTGAGTTCTTAGACCCAACCCATCCCATTTGCTTATCATAACGCAAATTTTCCTTTTCATACCGAATTTGCCCCTTATAGGGTCAAATCCTATTTAATGAGCGGTTTGCCATTCTTTCGCGAACGACCGCTTTCCTTGGCGTTACCCAACGTCCACACACATTGCAAATCGTAGGATAACCCTTTACCCTAGTGTTCACACACGATGTGAATCACTTTAATCCGGTTTGTCCTTTCTTCCCATTTCCATGGGACGGTCACGCACGTCATGACTCGTTCTGTTCCACAACCATGTGGTATAACACTAAAGTGTCATTTTCCGTTATGTTCACGCACGTCGTGAATCATTTGTCATAGAAGCTCACATACGGTGCAAGTCAACTATTTATCCTTTTTAAACGTGGTTTTTATTTTGTTTGAGCTTATGAGACATGGTCACACACATTGTGACTCATGCCTTTACTTTATTATGCTCAACTTAAAGAATGTCTTACCTTGAGTCCGGAAGGTTTAAGTGGTCAATCAAACGTGTTCCTTACCGGTTCCCTTGGATCCGCTTGCCACACCACTTCCTATTACCATTTAAGGACCCATTTAACACATAACATTCATTTAACTCACACATATGGTCTATTTGACCATTTGTCACATTTAACCTACAATCTAGGCTTTCACATTGCACATTTCTTGCAATTAAGTAGTTCATTCATGTTTTTCATCTAATTTAGGCATTTCATCAAACACCTTATGTGCATAACTTAACATATTGGTTATTTACTAGCTTTTAAACATCATCAAGCTAATTTACACCTAAATCACATATCACACATGTGATTCATCAATTTCAACCAAATGTTATGCACATAATCACATTTCTACAAGAATGAACATGGATTCTACAACTAGCAACTAGTTTACATGAAGAATCCTTAGTTTAACCTTCTAGTAACTAAACCCATTTCCATGGTTCATGTAAATCTTCAATTAAGGCAATTACACATCTAGTTACCATAATACACACATACACATGATCATCTAGCACTATAACACTAGGGTTTCATGTTTAAACCACCAATTTCTACACCATCATGTGGTTGACGATTTTACCACCTCAAGAACATCAAATAACACTTACTTGTAGCTCTTGATAAGATGAAGAATGATTTCTAGGGCTCAATTTCGGATCTTGCACTTGAATCACCAACAATTTGAGAAATGAGATGACAAAAACCCTTTTCTCCTCTTCTCTTGTGTGAAACGTGAGTGAGTAAGACAATGCTCACCAAATGTATGGCAAGCCATACATATCCATGTTTAGGTTTCATCAATTGGCAAGATCCACCCCTCTAGTATCATTTTTCATGTTCCCACCACTATTAACTAACTAGTAAATCTTCTAGTTAAGTCTTAAATATTTACAATATTTAACACATGATACATTAATTGTATTTTAATTACATAATACGAAATTCGGGTCGTTACAGTACCGCACCGACGATGACGACGACGACGACGTAGATCGATGGTTGAACCATGGACAACCGCCGCCTGCATTACGTCAACCACAGAGGGGAGGCGAAGCGGCAACAGAGCCATCGCCATAACACTGTCGTCGTCGCGAGCCAACGCAACATCGCCGTCGTCGCCTTTTCCCGCAATCGTCGCCTTTCCCGCAATCGTCGCCTTTGGTATGGCCGGCGACCCCCACCAGACCCTAAAAACCCAGGAACCAGAGTGAGGCAGAGTCTCTAAGCCTTTGATCGGCCGACATGCAACCACCGGCGAGAAATGAGCACAAATCGAAGGTCTTAGAGAACAAAGATGGTCGCATCATCACCATCGACACAATCAGTGGCTACAAGTGTGCCACCTGCTCCACCTCAACCACAAAGGGAGCAGAGCGGCAACAAGCTCCACCGCCAGATCCAGCGACCAAACCGTAACCACTACTGTCGCCTTTGCCCCACAAACAACAACAGCAGGCCGATGCGGTGGTTTGGTCTCTCGCCGCCTCAAACCGTAGCCACCGTAAAACCCCTATTCATCTCAAGTTTCTCTCTCTCTCTATAAAACCCTCAGTAGAAATCATCACACACACAAATAAGTGAAACACTTAAAAGGGGGAAATACCACCGCTTCATGAGGTTGTACAAAACGCAAAAAAGATGACGAAACACTGTTCATTTACTGTTCAATACTGTTCATTTGAACTTCTTTTTAAATATATAGGAGAATTGTTAAGTACATTTAGAAACACATTAAACCCAATAATAACAGATAATGCTCATAAAAAGTTCCACCATAACATATATAGTTATGATTTTCAGATGCGGTTTTAGACTCTCGAATTTAGCTCCAACAATACAATTACCAAACCAGTTGCATTGGCAAACCTAAGGGGTGGGGTTGGGGTACGTAGGTCGCACCCTATGAAACTTTAAGTTATTATTATATATACGAATTAATCCTAATAAATTCTTATAAATTTTGACACTGACCCTGAAATTTTTCATCGATTTTAGAAGGTTTAGACACCGATTTTCAAGAAAACTTTACACCGACTAAAAAAATACAATTTAAGATTGTAAAATATTACAAATATAAAGCTATATATTATACTCATTAACATATACTTTAAAATTTTATTATAAATACAACAACTATTTAGACAATTAAGTTCATTAATATGTTAATTCCTATAAATCCAATTATCTAATTACGAAATATCCAATAACTATTCTAAAAATTAAGCCCATTGAAGCAATGACCCACCATTAAGCAATTAACCTAATAATTAATAAACATTTCGATTATTATTTATAAAATTAAAATATTAACCGCAACTGGAAGACTGTTTGTTCAATCACAGATCTAACTTTAAATAGTTGGATCGTCATTAATATCCCAATCCCCGAACAGCCAGTTTTTGCAAGAATACTTGTTGTTGGAGTTGTTTACCGTCGACCTCCGTTCCGTTTATGTTACAACCCCTTGTTATATTGAAATAAATTGTGTTATAAAGTCTTTTTATAGACGATGTAACAACTAGGTTTTAATAAAATAAAACCAGCAAAGATAAATTTAGATATATGTGTTTTTATTATGCATTTGTAATGACAACTGGTGTATTTTTTTACGCATTTGAAATTTTATTTGTTTCTTTTTATTTTTATCATTTTACCCAAACCGTCCCCTAACTTAAAATAATAGAACTTAACAATACACGACCACCCATCACTATACAATAAATTTCTGGGTCTGCCACCGTTCGATCGTACCACCACAAATACGTATAAACTCAAAATTTTGTTTTAAAGGGGCCTTGTCCTCGCCATTCTTTTGTTTGACTTATATTTGATTTATTTCTTACATATTATTTATCTAGACTAGTTTTCACTGCATTACTTCTCCAATACTATGTTCTCCTACGCAGGAATACCCCGTTAGCCGGCTTTTGTAGCAAATTGTATTTGTTTTTTCGCCGCTTTGGGTTGTGGGGCTTACTTCCTAGCCCAGTGGGAGTAGTGACTAGCGTTATAGGTTGTTGGGCGGCTGGAAGGTTGCCACGAGTAAGTCAGTTTGGGGACCGAACGCAGTTCTCCGTGGACCGGACATGTAGCTTACTGAATCAGTTGCGACACGGATGGGAATGCATGCTATAAAGATAGGGTCGAGTCTGATACGTCATCCGTCTACTCAATATCCTTGTACGGGTCGAGTCTGATACATCATCCGTCTACTCAATATCCTTGTACGGGTCCTCAATCACTACACAAGATGAACCTTGCTTTGGTGTAATTTTTTTCTTGCTATACGTACCCACTTTATTATGAAGGAATCTACTTAATACAAAGTTAAAATTGATTACCAAAATATGGAAAATTCTATATGAGAAAATTAGAAGGAAATATATATATATATATGTGTGTGTGTGTGTATGTGTGTATATATATATATATGTATATATATATATATATATATATATATATATATATATATATATATTAATATATATATGTATGTATGAACCACGATCAGTCCTCAAACTTATCTTGCGTATACATTTGAAAAAAACTCTCTAAAATAAGGAATGATATTTTTATCTTGCGTATAAAATATGGGGTCAAACTTATTATCGGTGACATATCATTATTAATCTCAAATTCTTACGCTCTTATGGTATTTTTCACCTTTTTTTTTCTCACTAGAGCTTTCGTGTAGATCCGTATGTTTATGTTCATTGCCTATTTTTATCATTTCAAATCACTTTTCGTCTCTTTCTTATTTTTGCTGACGTGGGAAGCCGGAATATTGCTTGGTCCAAAATCATCATGTTTACACTCAAAGATTTTTTTTATCTCAGTTTGTGTAATATATAGTTTCATACAAAAAGGTTGATTATGAGTATGATTCTTTTAATCATCCAGAGTCAAAATAACTTGGTTCAATTGAAAATATTGAGAAAGTATTTTAAATAATAAAATATTAAAAGTTAAAAAAGTAATATATAGAAAATAAATAAAAATTAAAACTTGTCTTTTATATTTTACGTATTAATCAAGATAATATATGAGAAAACTAATTTTTAAAATATATATTATAGATAAACATGATTACATGAGTGTAAAAGTTCCAATAATTTATAATAGACAAAATCAATTACTATAATTATTCGATTTCAAATTAAAAAAATGGTGAAATTATTATAAAAAACAATGAAATCAGAAGAGAGAGAAATATTATTAACTATCACATATTAGATCCAACGATTAAAATTTCAGTGTCATAATAATAATAATTGAAACTTTAAATAATATGATAATTATATTTTTGTCATAATTTTATTTTCAAACTATATCATTTTTTTAAATGCTTATACTTTTACGTACAATATTATTTTTTTAAAACTAACACCATAAACTAAGCATTTGTTATCTTTAAACACGTATATGTTGATATATATAAAAAAGAACTTTTTTCACGTTGTTTCAGCTTATTTTTAATATCCATATGATCATTGTGGTTTTCTAAAATAATAATATTTAAATAACATAATGCAGAAAGTATATCTTTTTACGTTTTATAATTCATTGTGTAATTCTAAACAGATAATCGTGTAATATTTTCAAGCAACTCATTGTATCTAATATTGATCTTCGAGTTTAATGTTGGTTATTGTGTTTATTATTTGTGTCTAATGTTGATCATTGTGTCTAATATTGATTATTGTGTTATGTATTGTATTTTTTTTAAAATGACAAAATTACACAATGATCTAAAACGCGTGTATTACATGTGTTTATGTCGTATGTAAAAGTTATGGGTGTTTAAAAAATTAGGAACTTGAGATCGGAAAACATTACCAAATTTTCCCTCACATAATTGTAATAAAAAGATAGATGTGTCAACATCTTAACTTTTATTACACTTTCTAGTTTTCAAATACTTTGTATTTAAATAGTTATATTAAAGTAATTATATTTTGTGTTAATTGTTATATGATTAAAATTGAAAAATGAAAAAATTAAATTTTAAAAAATTGGTGGTCTAATCTAAAAAGCAGGAAAGGTCAAGTTGAAACAAAGAAAATGCCGACACATGTGTACATCCTTCATTTTATTACTCTTTTATTGTACACAGAATTGTTTTAATATATATAAATTATTCATCGAATAACCATACTATTTAATTTTAATTTTAATAATTATATATTACTAATTATCAATTTTAGTATGCTTAACGAGTTGAACTATGTGTTTAATAAGTTGTACTCACCTTTGTCTTTTTTTTAAACTTTAACTTTTTTTAATTTCAATATATTACTTTCACATCTTTTATAATTTAACCCTAATATTTTATTTTACTAGCTTTAGTGAACCCGTGTATTACACGAGTTGAATAAATAATATTAAATAGAATAAATTTTATTAATTATAAAATAATATAATTTAAATTATATATGAGTAAGGAATATAAGTAATAAAATAATAACATCAACTTTTAAAATTTTGTTTTTAACTTTTTATTTTTCCAAAAAATAAATAAAACATTTCGCTTAAAAACATGTTAAAAAATGTAAAATTTAAAATATTTTGTGTTTTAAAAAAGTATGATGTCTTAGAAAATTTGTTTTAATAAAAATTTATTTCTCTAGAAATAACATCAAAAAGTATCTATTTCTAAATTTTTCTAAAAATAATTTTTAATCAAAAAAGAATTCAATAATATAATTAGTAATTAATGGATTTATTTAATAAGAGAGAGAAGCGGGAAAATTTTATTAAAAATGAATGTGGTGTTGCCATGTAGCATCCCTAGCTATGTGGGTTGCCATGTGGCATCCCTAATTACCCTTTTTATTAAAATAGGTAGATTTGTACTTTTTATATTTTATAAATTTTTTGTTTTGCGTCCGTATAAATTTTGCGAGTAACAATCACATCGCGTGTGTGTGAATCAACATTTTTACCCTTATTTTTTTCCTTTTAACGACGCTGTCGCAACGCGCTGATTCTACATCGACTTATTATTGTTTAATGTGTTTTTACGTTTTGCTTACTTACGGTTCATTGTTTTTAAGCCTACTTTTCGTTTGATTTTATTTTCTTCGTTTTTTCTTTATTTTTTAATACGAGTTTTTTTTGGTGTCGGTGATCACTTGCTGTGGTATGTCATTGGTACTACTTAACACGGTTTTACGCCCCCGCTGCAATATAGCCCCTTAATACTAGTTTATTTCATATTTTCAAAATGAACCCCTCCACCATTGTTATTTATTGCATCACTTCAACTTACAATTTCACTTTATGTTATTTTCTTTTCACACAAAACACAAAAAGATACGTTTACTCGACCCCTCTTCGTAAGGTCAAAAGTACCATTTGATAGTGAACGGATTAAAGCATAATTAGGGAGGATGGGGAAAACCCTCACTACCCTAAAACTTTACAAATCTCACACAGACACGTTATTTTTACCCTGAAACACCCAAAATACTGAAAATGCACCCTAAAACTTTTATTTTCATCCGAAACACCAAAAACCACCCAAAACCAAAACAAACCGCCGAGATTACCTCTCAGCTACAACTACCTGGACTCCACTACCCGCTGGATACCTGCAATAGGTGGCGGCGGTGTACCCGTGCGGGTACATGCATACCCATGGTTTGATTTGATTCCGTCTTTAAAATAAAGACTCTGGGTTAATAAAAGAGTGTTATATAATTGACGTTTTCTATAACACATAGTTGTTTGTTTGGTTTGATTTGATTCCGTCTTTATCTCTCACAGTCTGCATGAAGCATACAGCTGACTTTTTGCAAACAGGAGTAAATGCTTCTTGCTGGCTTCTTTTGACTCTTTTTCATGAGAGAGAATCCATTTCTTTTCTCTCGCCATTTTTCAACTCATTTCTTCGGTCAGCGTGTAATTTCACCATATCACCACCTCTTCCTCATCTCCTCCCTTTTGTCTTCATATCTATATATAGCCTACTCTCTCCCAACACAAACTACGTTTTATCATTCAATCAATCAATAGTCACAAGAAACTATTCCTACAATATATTATCACACACACTAACACACACATACATACATCAAGTGTGAAACAAGTAAGATTGATCATCATCTTCAAGTACCAACTGGTTCGATGGGTAGACCACCATGTTGTGATAAGATTGGTGTGAAGAAGGGGCCATGGACTCCTGAAGAAGACATAACTTTAGTCTCTTATATTCAACAAAATGGCCCTGGGAATTGGAGATCTGTGCCTACTAATACTGGTATGATTATTATTATTTTTTTTATTATTATTTTTATTATTATTGTTATTTGATTGGTTTTGGTTTTGGTTTTTGTTGTTTCTTTTTCTTTTTTGTTTTTTGTTTAGAGGTGGGTTGGTTAGATCATTAAATTCATGTTATTTATTGTATCCTGCTACTTTCTGCAATGAAAATTTTTTGAAAGGTTTTTTTTATTGTACTTTGAATTGTTGCTAATTTATATATCGTGTTGTGAATTCAGGCTTGCTAAGATGCAGCAAGAGTTGCAGGTTACGATGGACGAATTATCTTCGGCCTGGTATCAAGCGCGGTAACTTCACCGAGCAAGAGGAGAAGATGATCATCCATCTTCAAGCCCTTCTTGGTAACAGGTGGGATTAATTTTACATTTTTTTTATTTTTATCTACAAGAATTTAATAAGTTTTGATTTTTAGGTCACAAGTTATTGATTTTGTTCAATTTTATTATGTATGACAGATGGGCAGCAATTGCTTCTTATCTTCCACAAAGGACAGATAACGATATCAAGAATTACTGGAACACTCATCTCAAGAAAAAACTGGACAAGCTTCACAACAACTTAGATCAGAAAACCACCCACCACCACCATCGTCGTGGTTCGAAGGGGTGTGACTCCTCATCATCGTCTGAAACCACTATGTCGAAAGGCCAATGGGAAAGAAGGCTTCAAACCGATATCCATATGGCGAAACAAGCCCTTTGTGAAGCCCTATCTCTTGACAACAAAACCATCAATCTACCCGAAACACCCCCATCGACTCGAATCACAACTCCTTACGCTTCGAGTGCTGAGAACATAGCGCGGTTGCTCCCAAACTGGATGAACAGTTCAAAGAAATCGTCACAAACGAGCTCCGAAAGCATTGAAACAACACAAACAACTCAGAGTTCAATGATCAACCAGCAGTTTCAAAGTCCTCCAAGTGAAGGTTATGAGAACTCCCTTCACTTTGGGTCCAATAATAATCTAATTCACAACAATGTTCAGAAAAACAATTACTACTCAAACTACAGCAATTCGGATGTTTCGCAGTCGGTTTCACCCGAACCAAGTGTGTTCCAAGATGAAAGTAAACCAAACATGGAAGATCAAATGCCACCTCTTAGTTTTCTAGAGAAGTGGCTTTTTGATGATGCAAGTGCACAAGGTGACCTTATGAACATGTCATTAGAAGAAAACAATGACTTCTTCTAACCTTTTTATTTATTTACAAAGCTTTTTCTCTCTGGCGTTTGAGGGTTTAATCTATGTTTATGGGGTTTGTTTTCATGTTTTGTGAATTTTTTTTTCTAGAATTAGATGAAAGGAAATGTAAATGAATTTCTAGTGGTTATTAGGATATATAGAGAAATAATATGTATCTATATGCTTAGTGCATAAAGATTAAAGAGTAATAATGCTACTCTTAATCGCTATTTTAGGAGGAACTGTGCGTGGCTCCTGTAAACAGGTGGACAATGAGTATAAGAGTTTTTTTTTTGTTTAATTAAAAATTATATATTTCGTGCAGTTTTTAGTTTACAATAGTTAAAAATTCAAAATATAAGCGTGTGATTTATCTCTGAATTTGGATAATAAATGATCTGTTATCCTGCAAATATTAAGTCAATAATTTAGGGATGCATCTGTATGGTAATCTATCATTTTGTCCTGACGTTTCTCCATGAGTTCGATTAAACTTTGTTAAAATTTTGGAACAACGAAAGTCTTGACATAGAGACATAGAGTATTATTAATAAATATTAATAAATATTAATAAATATTATCATTAACTATAACGTGCATGTAAAGGTTAATTAGAATTAATTAACGTTGAGTTTCAAAATGTGATCACCGAAACTTTATATATGCAGTTATATAAAAAACTTCACACAATACTTATAAAGTTATGTTTCATTAAAGTCATGTCAAGTTTTTTGTGTCACTCTAAAGTCACTAAACATACATTATGTGTTTTAATCATATGCAATACTTTTACAAATATTTTTTTTACAAGTTAAGTTAGGCAAAGACAAATGAATTTTAGTTACCAATAAGTGAAAATTTTTCTAATACACTTGAATTATGAGATAATAAAGAAGAAAACAAAATCCATAATTAAGTTGATAACAAGGTTCCAAAATGCTAAACATTAAGTTAAATTGAACAAAAACAATTGCCAAATACTACAAAACTTTACATACCTACCTTAATTAAAAAACTTATGATATATGAAAAAAGATTACATAGAACGAAAACCTATTCAAATTAAGTAACCTTAAAAGGATAAAAAACATTAAGTGACATTAATAGAACATTTGAAAGCTTGTTTATTATTTTATAAAGCTATCTTTTAATATAACAAGGAGATATCATAGATGAGGATACAAAAATTAATGCAATTCTGAACCATATTATAAATATTCATGAATATTTTTCGATCTATGAAATTAGTTGTTTTTAGGCTAGAGTTGATGATTTTCATCAGGTTAGTGTTTAGGATAACAAGTTGGAGCTGTAAACGGGTCGACAAATTAATGACACGATTAAAAACGTGTCAAAAGGGATTCACCTGCCTAATGGTTTATGACATGTTATATGTTTTCCTAATCGTGTTATAAACAAGTTAACATGTCACATGACACGTTATCAAAGCAACACCGTAGTTTATGATTTTATAAAAGCATATATATACAACTAGCTTTATAAACCCGTGTATTACACGGGTTGAATAAATAAAATATTAATATAATAAATTTAATAATTATAAAATAATATTTTAAGATATGATATGACTGAAATTACGTATCGAAAATGACTATAATTAATAAAACAGTGATATTAACTTTTTATATTTTTTTAAAAAAATAAACATTTTATTCTAAAACAAACCGTATAAAAATGTTATTTTTAAAAAATTCTTATTACAACTCCCAAATTTGATTATTTTTTGTTTTAAAAAATTGACTTTTTAAAAATTTTAATTTATTTAGAAATAACCTTAATATATAAATTTCTTTAATAATTTTATTAGTACTTAAGGTAATTATTTAATAGGAGAGAGAGGCGGGAAAAATGATGAGAATGATTGTGGTGCTGACACATGGCACCATCATTTACCCTTTTATTAGAGTAGTAAGATAAGATAATTAACTTCCCTCCCCAAACACTGATTTCCTCGTCAGCTAACCTAATTTTAGTAACTATCATTTTTATGGCGTTAATTATTTCTTATTATTCTTTAATCTTGTTAAGCCATTTATTTTAAGGAATCGTGTACAATAGATTTGACATTCTTTTTTATTAAACATGATGTATTTAATCGATTTAAATGTGTCGTGTCATGTAACTCGCTTATTAAACATGTTCCTATGTATTAGTATTTAGGTAAATAACACACACGTACTGCAACAATAGATTCCAGTAATGAAAAAGTTTGTTAGTAAAGGTTCCAACCATCGGGTTACAAATATAAAATTACTATATTTACAAAAGTTTATGCTTGAAATAAAATATCATAAAAATGTGATTAAAAATCTTAAGAATTCACCATTATGTATTATATTATGTTCACTAGGTTAGATAACGCGTGTCACACGGATGGAAATAGAAAAACTATATAATAGATATTATATATGTATAATCTAATATATTATTATATTTTATTGGTAAGACATTAGTGAATCAATGGGATTACTATATATAACAAAAATATTTAAGTTATAAACAATAATATATGATAAAAATAATAATTATTATTCACAAGAATATATTATATATTTATTTGTATATAATGTTTTAACTTTATTATATTATTTATATAATTATAATAATATGAAGAATTATATATTTAAATCTAACATAACATTTTATAAAAAATTTAGAACGCCTTATCAATGATGATATAAAACGTACAATTAGAGTAAAATGTAATTGTAATAAATAGTTAAATGAATAAAATGAAATGGTTAACTTTTATCCTAGTAATGATAGGTGTATAATGCTTAGGTGGAACTTAGATGGAAAGGATAGAAAAATATTATGTCACAAATAAACATTTTGTCTTAACGTAGACTTGTTATGAAACCCATGTTTCACACGAGTTTAATTAAAATATTAAATTAATATTTAGAAATGTTAGAACAATAGATTTCACTAATGAAAAGTTTGTTAAGAAAGGTTCCAACCATCGGTATTCCGTCAATGAACAACCGTCAAAAACCGGATGTGGGTGAAAGTTTTACGGATAGAAATTACGTGACGGGTTACAAATATAAAATTCCTATATTTACAAAAGTTTGTGCTTGAAATTAAAAGATCATAAAAATGTGATTAAAAATCTTAAGAATTCACCATTGTGTATTATATTATGTTGACTAGGTTAGATAACGCGTGTCACACGGATGGAAATAGAAAAACTATATAATAGATATTATATATGTATAATCTAATATAAAAAACATACAATTACAACATTTATAAAAAAGTTAGAACGCCTTATCAATGATAATATAAAACGTACAATTACAGTAAAATGTAATTTTAATAAATAGATAAATGAATAAAATAAAATGGTTCACTCTTATTCTAGTAATAATAGGTGTATAATGCTTAGATGGAACTTAGGTTGAAGGGATATAAAAATATTATGTAACACATAAACATTTTGTCTTATTAACGTAGACTTGTTATGAAACCCATGTTTCACACGAGTTTAATTAAAATATTAAATTAATATTTAGAATTGTTAAAATATTTTTTAGATAAAATATGATTCGAATTACATATAATCAACTAGCTTAAATAATAAAGTGATAACAATATTTTTTTAAATTTTCATCTTTAAAAAAATTATTAAAAATACTTTTTAAACATCTCATTTTTTAGACGTCATTTAAAAAGAAAATCTCCGTATTAAAAACATATTTATTTATTTTACAAAAATTATATTCTTTGGTAAAAATATGTTTAATAATTTAAAATTAATATAAATACTATTTTTTAACATTTAATATGATCATTAAATGATTATATTGTTATGTTAGTGACATGTGACATATAGAATGTGATAAAATAATATAGACAATAAAGATGTTGAATATGACATGTGTTATAGATTTATTTTATTTATTAGCATAGATAATTTCATGTGTTAATGATGTAAGTGGTGGAGTGGTTAAGGGTTAACCTGCTCTACTAAGTGATCCAAGTTCAAATTGCACCCTCCCTATTTAACTTCTGCAGCATCCAGGTGAGGGTTTGGCTCGGGGTTTCATCCCAAGTTCGGTCCTGATGGGGGCGAGGGTTTACGGATTCAATCCGGTTCCCGCGCATCTGGGGGATATGACTTACGACTGACGACTAGGTCCAGTGTAACCAGCCCCGATAGATCATCAGGTTCGGATTGCTCTGCTCTTAAAAAAATTGATAGTGTCACGTAGACAGTGATTGATGTTTACTTTGTCAAATTACATATTGTAAGTTGTTTAATCAAATGGTACTAGCCTCTTGAGCATGACTTTTTTAAACTCAAAATTTTACCTCCTTGAGAAGTTACATCATCTCCGCTTCAACTTTAGGTGGACTTACCATTTAAACTTAAAACTTTTCTTATTTGTTAAAGCTTTTTTCGGTTTAAGCAAATTTGCCAAGTGGATAGTGGATCACTCATATATATATTTTAATTTTGTTCTTTTTTATAACATATTATATTCTGAATATACCATTATGGTGTATTTATATTTTTCAACATTTTGATGTAAATTCATATAAAACTAAATTGTGCGTAATAATATTGTACAAGTTAAGAACATGAACATAGTAGTAAAAGTTGCTTTGAGTTTCATTTTTTTTACAGTTTTTCTTGTTTTCATCTTAAAATCCTTAAAATACAATGTTTTAAAAATATTATGGAATTGCGTTTAGAAAATAATTATTTTTTTAATGTTTCAACATGAACTGTTTTCATGAGGTGAATACTAATATACAATAGTCAAAATTGCACCTTATAAATTTTTACACCACTGTTACAACACGTAGTTTTCACCCACTAATTTGTTTTTCTTTTTGAACAAAGAACCACATCCATATAATGAAAATTAAACTCTCATCACTTGAAGTTGGGCGGGGCACCACCAACCTACAACACCCACTAGATTAAAAGAAAAAATGCATTATATGTAAATCATAGAGACTTAGGTAAGGGTATAATTAATTCTTTTGGATTTAATTACAGGAAAAGAAGTAATAATCAGTATTTTATACACCATTTAATACGCCGGCAAATAATTGATGATTTAAAAGAGGTTGTACTACATCTAACTAATGATAGTGAAGATTTTACTCTAATAGACCCCTTAATTTTCATATTTTCATATTAATATATATGATAATAATGTACGAAAGTAACGTGACGAACGCCTACACATAAGAGTTTACCGACTATTGCCACCACGGGTGTTCAATAATCAATATTAGATCTACATTCAAACGATTACAAATCAAAGGACGTATTTAACATGCGCCATTACAAGCATCATCCCATAAAAATGTTTATTTATCTTTTTAAAATTTAAATATGTCTATACCAATTTGAATGTTATGCCAAACATAAGAACAATTGCTACTCTAACACATTTAGTAAAAGATTTGAGTGATTTACGATTCAACTATACGAACACGTTTAGCTAAACTAGTAATTAGTCATCTTGATGGGTTTACAGACTGGCCATTTTATTTTTATGAACTTTTTTAATAGAGTAAATTTTGATTTTGGTCCCCGAGGTTTAATCATTTTAAACATTTCAGTTCAAAAAGGAATCTTTGATCATATCATGCCCTGTGGTTTCATTTTTATAACGGTTTTGGTCCCTGACACTAACTCTGTTAGATTTTACAGTTAAATGTGAGGGTATCTTGGTCATTTTACATTTGAAGTACTAGTTATGTAAATTATACTAGATTAGGATAATTATTGTAATTTTTATCATAATTGTTATTTTAGTACCTTTCTCTCTCACTTCACCTCCAGCCACATCACATTCTCATTCTTGTGAGGCTTATAAACCCTCAAGCTATGTGAGACGCAGTGATAAAGAAAACACGAAGGGTAGAACAAGAGCCTCGGGATGTTAAGCTCATCGGCAACATCCACTGTCCACGGGAAGAACATATCGGAGAAGATACAATCAGGTGAAAGATCACGAATCAATTGTTCCGTTGGTGATTGAAGCATCATTATACCTTTGTATACTTTTGTTGTTGTTTCTGATGTGGGGGCGGAGTTGAGGCTTTTGATTCCGGCGGGTAATCCGACCTCCAACGAGGGAAGTTGAGGGTGACGACGGAGATGGGGTGGCCGGTGGCAGCGTCGCGGTGGACGGAGGATTGGAAGATGGTCGTGTTGTGGACGGTGGTGATGAAGGTAGAGCAGACGTCGCAGCGGCGTGGACTAGTGGGATGATGTGGCTGGAGGTGAAGTGAGGGAGGAAGACGACGTGAAGACTATCGTCTCTGGCGGTGGCGGTGGTGGCGGTGGTGGCGGTGGTGGTGACGGTGGGTGTGACTTTCTCCGATTACATGTTGGAAATGATGATTGATGAAGGTTTTGGTTTTTGTGATTGATGTTTGACCGCCTGCGCCACAGCTTCACTATTCATCTCCAATGACGGCTTCCTCTCTCCTCCGATCTTCACCCTTCTCCCTAACCCCACAACCCCCAAACCCTAGACCCACCACCACAAAATTCCCTACAATCAAAGCCACAGTCTCCTCCGACAAACCCCTTGAAATACCCCCCATCAAACACCGCCATCGAATTCCCCCAAACCCTAGGCGGTGGCGTAGGCGCAGGAGGTGGCACAAGCGGTGAAGGTGGCGCAGGCAGTGGTGGTTGGTTAGATTATATTCAAGTTTTCTTTTTTTTATTTTTTGTTATTTTAAAAAATTACAAAAATTATCCTATTCTAATAAAATTTACATAACTAGTACTCTAAACGTAAAATGATCAAGGTACCCTAATATTTAACTGTAAAACTAACAGAGTTAGTGCCAGGGACCAAAACCGTTACAAAAATGAAACAACAGGGCATGATATGATCAAAGATTCCTTTTTAGACTGAAATGGTTAAAATGATTAAACCTCAGGGACCAAAACCGAAATTTACTCTTTTTAATAATAGTATTTTATTGCAGGTTCGATTCTATAATGTAAGTTATGATGTATTGAGCTTGGGGCTCCTAAAAAATAAGGGCCTCCCTTTATAAAAAATAAGGACCTATCTTTATAAAAAATATTATAGTGGATTTTGGTATTATATGGCTCAATGAAAATTTTAAAGCGGGAATAACATATGAAAGTTGAGTCCCGATGAAAAATTTGATGATTTAATAGGTTATTGAAGAAATACAGTTACACAATTCCCAAAGCAAATAACCATTCCTAAGTTCATTCTTTTTTGATTGATTTGATCGACTTCGTCTAGTCATTTTTATTTAAAGAAATCAACTATCAAGGACTTAAGTTAGTATATCAAATTGTCTTTGATTTATTGTTTTTTGTTCAATGAAATTTGATTAAGTTGCTTTTCTTTATATTGTGTTTTTTAAAAGAGCCTCACTTTTTTAGTTCGATTGGAGCTACAAAAAACGTTAAGCCGACCATGTTTTCTTGTCATAATTTAAGTTGGCTTCCTGTGTAACTTTATGTGGAAAGTTAAATAACAATAATAATAATAAGCATCTAAGTGTTGTAGTTAAAACACAAAGTTTTTATAGACATTTGTGTTTTCCTTTGCAAATTCAAAAATTCGAAAAGAGTAATATGTAAAAAGTATATATTAAGGTTAACCTAGTCAGGTTTGTATGGAAATCAAATCTAGGGTTGTACAAAATGTTTGTGACTCGAAGTTCGCTTGAAAAAAGCTCGGTTCGAAAAAGCTCGTGCCTAAACGAGCCGAACCCGAGCTAGGGGTGGCTCGGCTCTTGCCTCGATATATATATATATATGTGTGTGTGTGTGTGTGTGTGCGTGTGTGCGCGTGTGTGTGTGTGTGTATATATGTGTGTGTGTGTCTATATATATGTGTGTGTGTGTGTGTGTGTGTGTATATATATGTGTGTGTGTGTGTGTCTATATATATATATATGTGTGTGTGTGTGTGTGTGTGTATATATATATATAGATATATATATAGATATATATATATATATAGGGGAGGGATCCCTTGAAAACATGTTATAAATGAAAATTATGAAAATTAGAGGTTACATATATGTAAGTACGTGTTACAAAGTGTATAACTAAGAGTTACATATATGTAAGGTTATGTATATGTATGTACGTGTTACCAAGTGTACAACTTATAAAGTTACGTACATTTAACTCATACAAGTTACGTATACGTAACTCGATTCGTTATCATCGTCAACCTTGGAGTTTAAATTAAAAATAAATAATGACCTCAAAAAATAAGGTTAAAGTTTACTCAAATATACTTTAAATAATTAAAAATTAAAACAAATATAAATTATGTGATTGGATAGTGGTGGTTTTTACGGTTTTCAATTATAAACATGATTTTCATTTGATCCATTCCCTATATATATATATATCTAAGTTACTATATAATACATATTGGGTGGCTACAAATGTAATTTTGCTCCCTCCGTAAGACGCGCCTTTTGCCCTCCCTTCACCGGTTTTCGCCCGTCGTGTGCGGCTCGTCTACCTCCGTCGACCGATGGTCGGCCCACCTCCCACCACCGCTTTGGATCGGTTACGCGAGCCGTTCCGCATCCTGAATTCAATGCCCTACTACTGTTCGAATTCCAGTAAGTTTCGCTTCTTTCTAATCTTTCATGCTCTTTTCCCTCTTATGCAGCCGCTGTTTGTTTTTGAAGCAGTTAATCGGCCGTCATTCCACTTCCGGTAAGGTTTCGTTCTTCGTAATGTCTAATGTTCTTTTCCCCCCTTATGTACCCGATGACTGATTAATATACCGACTTCATGATCTTCTCAGTTTCCTGATCTCAGTTTCATGATGACAACACAGGTTGTGTGTTCTTTGTACTGCTGACTTGGTACCCTTACTAGGTAATATGGGTTTCTTTGTTGAAATTGGTTGAAATTGGTTTCATACGACTCTGTTATCTGTATTCCAGTTTCATGATCTCAATTAGTATTTATGAAATTAGTAATAGCTCCTGCCAAATATTACAATTCTGCTACATTATGGGTTTGTTTGTTGAAATTGGGTTCATAGAAATCTGTTGTTGCATTTCAGTGTAATGATCTAACTTACTATTTATGAAATTAGTAATAGCTCGTGCCCAGTATTAGAATTATCATACATTATTTGTTTCTTTTGATCTTTTCACTACACTTGGTTTCAATACTAGAGTGTGATTAGTATATAGAATTCATGATGTTTTCAGTTTCATGATCTCATTTTCATGATCATGACAAAGGTTGTGTTCTTTGTACTGCTGAGTTGGTACCCTTACTAGGTAATATGGGTTCCTTTGTTGAAATTGGTTGAAATTGGTTTCATACGACTCTGTTATCTGTATTCCAGTTTCATGATCTCATTAGTATTTATGAAATTAGTAATAGCTCCTGCCAAATATTAGAATTCTGCTACATTATTGGTTTGGTTTGATCTTTTCATGATCATAACAAAGGTTGTCTTCTTTCTAATGTGTACTGATGGTTTCCCCACTTATGTGCCCGATGTTTGTCTTTGAAGCAGGGAACAAGAATACTTCGTAACATTGTCATTAGCAACGACCTTACAGGTACTTTGTTTGTAACTGTTACTCTGTGTGCCGTACTCTGTGTGCTTGGCTGTTTTTATGTTGTGTATATTTGATCTTTTCTTCTTGGTATTTGCAAATATATTATTGTTTATTTAGCCTGCTGGGTTTATTAATTAGCCTATTCTCATGACTTCATGCATCACAATTATGTATATGACCGGGTTAGTTACCTTTCATGCATCACAATTATGTAATACGTACAAACATAGCCATTCGTATCAAGTTTCAAATCTGCTTCTTTGCTCCTTATCACGTAATATCTGTTTAGTATCACTTATTCACACATGTTGCTTCTTATCGATATCATCACTCTATGCTATAGAAGATGCAATGCTGCTGCTAACTAGGATTGCCATGTAGAAGGGTTTGACTGTTTGACATGTTTTAATCAAATTTTATATGGTAGTTATCATATATTGATTCTGCAACACAAACCCCTTTTTCTAAATCTCAGTTTAGGAGACCTTATTTATAGAGATGTCTTGTTTCCTTCTCTATTTTAACTATTGGCAGAATGTATGAAATTAGTAATAGCTCCTGCCAAATATTACAATTCTGCTACATTATGGGTTTGTTTGTTGAAATTGGGTTCATAGAAATCTGTTGTTGCATTTCAGTGTAATGATCTAACTTACTATTTATGAAATTAGTAATAGCTCGTGCCCAGTATTAGAATTATCATACATTATTTGTTTCTTTTGATCTTTTCACTACACCCAAGTTTCAATACTAGAGTGTGATTAGTATATAGAATTCATGATGTTTTCAGTTTCATGATCTCATTTTTATGATCATGACAAAGGTTGTGTTCTTTGTACTGCTGAGTTGGTACCCTTACTAGGTAATATGGGTTCCTTTGTTGAAATTGGTTGAAATTGGTTTCATACGACTCTGTTATCTGTATTCCAGTTTCATGATCTCAATTAGTATTTATGAAATTAGTAATAGCTCCTGCCAAATATTAGAATTCTGCTACATTATTGGTTTGGTTTGATCTTTTCATGATCATAACAAAGGTTGTCTTCTTTCTAATGTGTACTGATGGTTTCCCCACTTATGTGCCCGATGTTTGTCTTTGAAGCAGGGAACAAGAATACTTCGTAACATTGTCATTAGCAACGACCTTACAGGTACTTTGTTTGTAACTGTTACTCTGTGTGCCGTACTCTGTGTGCTTGGCTGTTTTATGTTGTGTATATTTTGATCTTTTCTTCTTGGTATTTGCAAATATATTATTGTTTATTTAGCCTGCTGGGTTTATTAATTAGCCTATTCTCATGACTTCATGCATCACAATTATGTATATGACCGGGTTAGTTACCTTTCATGCATCACAATTATGTAATACGTACAAACATAGCCATTCGTATCAAGTTTCAAATCTGCTTCTTTGCTCCTTATCACGTAATATCTGTTTAGTATCACTTATTCACACATGTTGCTTCTTATCGATATCATCACTCTATGCTATAGAAGATGCAAATGCTGCTGCTAACTAGGATTGCCATGTAGAAGGGTTTGACTGTTTGACATGTTTTAATCAAATTTTATATGGTAGTTATCATATATTGATTCTGCAACACAAACCCCTTTTTCTAAATCTCAGTTTAGGAGACCTTATTTATAGAGATGTCTTGTTTCCTTCTCTATTTTAACTATTGGCAAAATGTATTTGCTGCTAGAATGTATTTGGTTTTAGTACTGGTTTGTTGACTTTGTTTTTATTGTTATGTTACTTACACTATGTTTGGGCTTTACATGCTGACAACTACATGTAAAAAGTTTACAGAACTCTATTGTAAGTGTCTAGAGTGAGGCTTTGATTCCAAACTTAATTCACCTACACAATAAGTTGGTTCTCTAACCCATAAGAGTTTAATGGTAGTACACATCTACCTACTTGGTTATAGTCAAATGCTATAAGCTGTCTCTAATTACATAATATCATATCTACCTACATTAATGCGTTTAGATAGGTCTGATTTTAGTCACACAAGATCATTTCTCCTGTTTACTTGGCTGTTTTATGTTGTGTATATTTTGATCTTTTCTTCTTGGTATTTGCAAATATATTATTGTTTATTTAGCCTGCTGGGTTTATTAATTAGCCTATCTCATGACTTCATGCATCACAATTATGTATATGACCGGGTTAGTTACCTTTCATGCATCACAATTATGTAATACGTACAAACATAGCCATTCGTATCAAGTTTTAAATCTGCTTCTTTGCTCCTTATCACGTAATATATGTTTAGTATCACTTATTCACACATGTTGCTTCTTATCGATATCATCACTCTATGCTATAGAAGATGGAAATGCTGCTGCTAACTAGGATTGCCATGTAGAAGGGTTTGACTGTTTGACATGTTTTAAGTTAATGGTTCTTTCTCTTTCTTTTTTCAGCACTTTGAAACCATTCAAGGTGAGTTTCCTGATTTGATTATTCAATCTCATGATAACACAAGATTGTGAAATTATTATACAAGTTCAAGATTATGACCACCTTATCTCTAGATAAATCTTGGTATTTTTAATAAAAATGTATTATTTTGTTACTTTTGTGGTTTTGTATATGATATGTTCTCATGTATGCATGTTTCTCAATTATTGTTGTGAATTTGAATGTGCTCTGTTGATGATCTTTGCTTTGGTTATAACATTTAGACATTCCCTCTAGAATTTATATAATTTTTGATACTATATGATTATAGTAGTTGAAGAATCATGTTGAAATTATGTATATTGATCCATGTATATCTTTGTTTGAATGATAAGGATCATTAAATGGATGTAGAGGATTATATGAATAATTATATTATGTTGGAACTAATAATGCCTACTAGGTGTTTGTTGAAATGCCTCAACTATAAATTTTACTAAAATAATGCTTACTAGGTGTTTGCCTAAATGCCTCAACTACAAATTTCACTAAATTGGAGTATTTCATCGGAATAAGTTCATAATAGAAGTTTAATCATGTGTAAAAATGATTATGATGTGTTCATAATAGAAGTTTAATCATGTATCCAGTTCATAATAGTTTCAATCAAGATCTCTATTTTTAGAAGGAAAAAAGGTATCTGAAAGGGAGTTTCAAGGTATCATATTTCGACTTCTATGCTTAAAATCTTTATTAGTGATGTTTAATTTTGCTTGCACTTAGTCTATTTTACAGGCGATAGAGTATTTAGTCGACATATATGCTAGGAAATCCAGTTCATAATCCAGTTTATATACTACTACTTGCTGCTGTTTGGAGTGATTATACGAATATAATTCCTAAAATAATAGGAAACAAACAGCTAATACTTTCAAGAAACAAAAAAAAGTCAAAGTAGTGAATCGGTGTGTGAGATTATTCGATACCTTTATCAGAACTTTCTATGTAATACGTACAAACATAGCCATTTGTATCAAGTTTTAAATCTGCTTCTTTGCTCCTTATCACGTAATATATGTTAGTATCACTTATTCACACATGTTGCTTCTTATCGATATCATCACTCTATTCTATAGAAGATGCAAATGCTGCTGCTAACTAGGATTGCCATGTAGAAGGGTTTGACTGTTTGACATGTTTTAATCAAATTTTATATGGTACTTATCATATATTGATTATGCGTTTATTTGTATGTATGATTAATATAAATCATTTTGTAATGTACCTTGGGAAATAGGTTAAAAATAGTAATGCTCCAACATGCTTATTTCACTGTAATGACCCTTAAAAGCTTGAATTATATTACAATATTCATTGAACTAAATAATGCTACAATGGTTGCTCTATGTTGTCATATCTTTCTAAGGCGTTGTAGTTATACAAGCTTTTGAAACATTTGTGATCGCTGCTGCAGTTACAGGACTAACAGTCAGCGTTTAGAGTTTAGAATTGTACCTAAAGTGATAGCATTAGACACCTATTTACAGGAACAGAAGGCACAAAATCCATATTTGTTTGAAAAGTAGCATTAGTTGTTGTGGATGGTTAGCATGGAAGTGATAATAAATACATTCTAACATACAATGGCATTGACATTGTTAAAAGAAATTGTCATCATACCTGCACTCAGTTACTGTTGCAGTATATGCAGCACACTTGATCAGATTCATTGTTGAAATCATACATCTAATTTCTGATAGTTATGTTATATTTGTCTATCATGTGTGTCTTTACACCTACTTCAATATCTTAGCTTTCTGTTACTACGTGTAGGAGTATGGTTATTCCTAAATTGCTTTCATTTATGAAATTTAATTGACATTTTTGATACTTTTCCTTTGTTGTTTCAGAATACACATGTTGAAAGTGACACACTATTAAATCCACCATGAGTTGTAATTGACCAAGGATTGTCCAAAAATATCAACATTATTTAGGTATGTGTTAACCCTAAACTTCATTAGTTAGTATTGTTGTTTCTTAATAATAAGTTGCGTCAACACTTTATCTATCACATTAATCTATAACATGTAATTGATTATTGTTGCAGCACAAGTTTAGTGTAATTATTCATCCTACATAGCACGCCTTGACTCACCAAATTGCATGTTAGGTTCACGAAATCCTGTTTCATGAATGTTATTTAGATTATTGTTGCGAAATCCTGTAATTATTGTTGCGACACTATTGTCTTATACATAAAAAAGAAGATGCTTACCCCTCTTTGAAGCGGTTGGTTAATTCTCTCTAAATCCTTTAAAAATACTATTACAAATGACCCTTTCAAACACACCCATTGTCGTGTTACCATAATTTTCGGTTACAATTGGTCACCGGTTTTTTGTCTCTACTCTAAAGTACCCTTAAATTCTGATATTATTAAAACTACAGAACGCACTAACATACACATATGTGTTGGAAAGTCACAGTTACAAACTAACTAATTTTACACACAATCCACAACCCACAGAAAAATGAAAACTGAAAATAGCAGCTTATTTATCTGTTATTTGGTGGGAGCCGTTATTTTAAGGCCTGCTGCAATTTATTATCCAATACCAACTACTCCGTTATATGTTTCTACTTCCATTTGTGCATGATTTTATATCATAAAAATTTTAAACTCACAATCCACAACCCACAGAAAAATGAAAACAGAAAATAGCAGCTTATTCATCTGTTATTTGGATTTGACTTTTTAGATGCCAGATTCTATTTATGAAATTAGTTGTATGTCCTGCCAAATATTAGAATTATGATAGATTATTTGTTTCTTTTGATGTATTCACTACAGTTGCTTTCTTATCATATGTTGTGTTCCTTGACTGTGCCAAATATTACTAACTCTTCCTACCTTGTATACAAAATTACCCTTCTTTTTCTACAAAAAATGCACACGATGTGTGCTGCTCCTTCATATGGTAAACTACACAATGGTGGTTCTGTTGGTCATGCTTTTTGGAAATTTGAATTAAAAATGTTCACCATCCGATTCCATATTTTTGGTGTTGAAGTGGTGTCGTCTTACGAAAAAACCAACAAAATCCTTCATTGCCTTTTAAATGGATTATCACCCTTGTTACACAACGACGCTCCCACTAACTCCAACTAATGCTAATGTGTTTTCTCTCTTTTCTCAGAGTTTTACCCATACGGACGTCCAACCAAATCCAACATGAACCCCTTACCCACGCCCAAATCAATCATTAAGCCTTACCCACCGATACAATCATATTCGGAATACTTTCCAGGGCAACGACAGAAACCGTTGGAAGGTGCAAGTGTGTCTGCAAGGAGTGGTACGCTTCACTTTCAGCTCCAGAATTTGAGATAGTTCGCCGGTCTCGTCCAATACTCGCAAGCGAACAAAGAGCCTTGATAATTGACCATCATAGTGGTGTAGTACATAGAGTAAACTTTGAGACCGGGGAACATTGTGCAGGAACCGCTATTACATGCCCATTCAGCCCTAACATCACGAACATCTCTGTTGTGTCACATTTGGACGGGCTGCTGTGTGTTTGGGTGCACGACACCCATGCACTGTTCTTGTGGAACCCTACTACTACTCGGTACAACAACCTAGCATCCTCAGATGAAATGGGCATCTATCTTGATTCGATTGACACAATTGGATTGTACAGACACTCGAAGCATGACTACAGGGTTATTCATATCAGCCGGACTTCGCACAGCTTCAACACCAATATATACTCACGGCAAAAAGCAAGTTGGAGAAACATACATTTCAATGCAAGGACTGAGTACATTCAACGTCATTACTATTGGTCCCCTGGAACACAGTGTGGCCAAACTGTTTACTTCTCCGTTTATAATACTTTAGATGTACATCAAAAAATTATTGTCACCTTTGACATCAACACAGAAGAAGTTACAGAGACACACTTCCCACCTGTTGCCTCTGTAGGGGTCCTCGTAGACAACCTCATCACAATCGACGATAAGCTACACATGTTCGTGACAACCGGAGTACATGAAATGCTTCTCCGTGTGTGGGTCCTCAAAGGAAACCAATGGATTGAAGCCTTCTCAAATTGTTATACCACCCGTATCCCACTAACCATTTGGGCCCACAGCACACACTACATGTCAAACGGTACGTGCTTCCTCATGAGTAAGTCGATGAAGGTTTTAGAAATTGGGACACATAATGACCCCGTTAATTGCTTCCACTGCGTCTCATCCAGCTGTGACAATGTCTCCACATTGTTCCTCCAAACACTCGTGTCACCGACTATATAAAGACCGCTATTGAAGCTTATACCACATCTTGTTTTGTGGTTACCTTGCTGAAGTTAAAAATAAATGTACTCTGACATAGGTCAACCTTCAATTGTATGCATTGTATGACATTATGCTTCTATTTAATTTCGTTTCTAAAAACATGCACAGTAAACGATGCTTGTAAGGAAACAGATAGTTGATGCTAACATAAAACAATCATACGTTTTTCCAGATTACATAGAAAAGTGCCGATCTCAGTAAAGCATGGACGTTCATTCAATGGTCGATTGTTTTTCGTCACTGACAAACCCTGAAAGTTGGTACACTGTTCCCTTTGTTTGGGTGGAATTCATATCGACTGCCACCGTTCCAAACAAACTTTTGCTCATATTTCTCGATCAATACGTAAGCCATTTTGTACACCAATTGCTTAAAAACTATAAAATGCGTACTCATATTCTACATTATCACCATTGCTTTTATTTCGTAGAGACAAAAAGTAGCTGCGTTTGTCCCAAAACATTTAACAGGGTATTATAACAACAGTAGTTTGGTAGGCAGTGTATATGTACTTAGTCGTTTTCAAATTCAACCCTTCAAATATGAAGAGTACCCAACCCATGAAAACTATATCTTGCTTTGCGGGGAGTTCAAGATTATCATAAGTGAAAACACTAAACTTATTCCGATTCAAACTCGACTTCCAAGAGATTTTTGCCTATACCCATCAGTTCCATCTATTCAGGTCCTTCGGCATGATAGAAGACAACAAAAGTTAATAACTGGTACGTGAAACCCGCCCAATGTCTGTACTTTTGTTAAACATATCACGTACACCCTTTAATTTTTGCAATAACAACACTTATTATCATTGTAGATGTTGTTGGGCGCATTGTCACGGGCATACGTAAAAAAGGTCGATACCATTTCAGCTTGGACCTTCAAGATGCAACGTAAGTTAATGCTTCCATAATTTATATACATTTCTTCACGCCCGTCATCTGAACAAAACCATACCCCACTTCTAAGTCTTTCTAACCTAAAACACATGTCTCAGCGGTCATACAATACGGATGCTTTTGTACGACTCAGCCCACACTAATATGTTCTCAACTTATGTCGCAATTGCAACAAATCTTATTGTCTATGCATCTCGCGTGAAGTTGGTTCACTTAGCAGAGGGTATTTATATCTTACACATATACTTTCCTAATACCTATGCTATTCTAACCACATTCATACATTACCTAAACTTATCCATTCTTCTTTGTCTACAGAAAATATCTTGATTTCTACCGAGTTAACAACAATCACGTACGAACCAAACATGCCTGAGACATGTGACATTGAAAGAATCAATCATTGTTAGGCTCCAAGTTCAACTTCACACCTACAGAACAAACCTTTTATTATACCGTGCATCATTTACACATACGTTCTAATGGTTTACCTCGTGTAACCTTCAAACGCCATGTAATGGACAGAGTAACAACTTACATTCCGATGCCATGTGTTGTGCCGGATATTATGACATTTACATAGGATGCAAACAAAAAACCAAACGCACATCAAGCGGTTCGGTACGAACGAAGAAATTTCGAACAACAGGGTCGGAACTCGCCGATAGGAAAGGAGAGAAAAACAAAGCAATGCCAAGACCTCCGTCAATCCGTTGTTCATCGATAAAATGTGATAAAACCAAACATCAAATTCAACATTCATTACTAGAACGAGAGTTGGACATTTTATTAACCTTGTGCAACATTCAAGATTCATTACTACAAGGACAGTTGGAAATTTTGTTAAGATTGTGCCACAGAATCAAAATTACGTCATGCTAGCAGCCTGGAAGTTTAGAAAAAAAAATCAATATACACATGTACCCAACCATTAAAATTCAACTGAAAAAAATCTGATTAAAAGAAACATTAAAATTCAACATTCATTACTAGAACGAGAGTTTGACATTTTATTAACCTTGTGCAACATTCAAGATTCATTACTACAAGGAGAGTTGGAATTTTTGTTAAGATTGTGCAACAGAATCAAAATTACCTCATGCTAGCAGCGTGGAAGTTAAGAAAAAAAAAACAATATACACATGTACCCAACCCAAAAAAAAAATTGTAACTCAAACATTTCCTTATCAACCGTGCTGATTTGTAGTTCCTCCCGCATATAACCTTTCTTATTGAACATGTTTATTTCCTTATTCAACGTGTTCACTTATATCTAAATTCTATAAACACTCGGTTCATTTCCTTAGCAACACTTTACGCTTCTCGGTTGTCATACGTTGGACACACGAACTTGATTGCCTTTTAATACCATTAAAAACCCTAACTAACACTGTTATTATGTGTTCTAATTTTTTAAGCTTCTACCCAAAAATTAAATTACTAATTAACCTTTTCCACTGTCTCGTTAAAATAATTGTAGTTCTATTTTCTTTCAACTCTTGAACTAAACAATTCAAATACTTTCCTTCTCAAGTTAGTCCATTTTATTTAACGCTTTCAATGTCTTATACAATATTTTTGTATAAATCTTTAAACCAAAGAAAAAAGTAAGTGGGACAAATGAAACATAGTTTATTCATCCTAAAGAACCGAAAACTATATCATATTAAAACAAAAAGTTATGAACATCAGCAGATGTTCGTCATATCACTACATACCTTCAAATGTAGTTGCTGAGATCATCATATTAAAACACAGCACTAAGTCTTCATTAAGCATAAATACGTTAACCAATTTACCTTCGTGTGTAAAATGCAACTACAATCTTATAAAAACATAAGTTAGGTCAATAATTATTAATCAAAAAATTTAGAGATGTTAAAAAAAAACCAAAACTGAATATCAATGATATTATCTTTTCAATCTGTTCAAACATGCTTATGAAATAAGTAAAAAAATTTAGAGATGCTAAAAAAAAACCAAAACTGAATATCAATGATATTATCTTTTCAATCTGTTCAAACATGCTTATGAAATAAGTCATACATTACTGGTAGTGACATTGAAAAGCCAAATCAGAAAACCAAAAAAAAATTTTAAATGAAAACCACCAAAATTTGTTCATTGTTGCTAAAGTTTTAAGCAAAATAACATAGAAAATAATAAAGTAGAATCAACTAAACCACATCCACAAAGTCAACACTTCTGTCCTTGACCACTCCATATTACCCTGCAAAACTTGTGCAGGTAGAAGAACACAATTCAACATCACCGAACCTTGCCGGCAAGGCAAACTCGGCGCCAGTTCGTGCGCATGTGGCCCTTCACCCCACATTAAATTCGAAATTAAAGAACAACCAACCATCGGCCGTCGGTTACGATGTTCAGCGGTTACAGCCAACGGAATGCACAGCGATGTCCGCTTCAATGCCCCGACCGTTTCTGCTCCACCCTTCACTTCTGCTCTCCATATGTTGTGCTTCAACTCTACAACGTATACCCATCTGCACTTCCACCGTGGTCATCGTCGGAGGTACTCAGGTATGCCTTCTCATCCATAATGCCCCAATTACCCCCCATTATGACTGCGCCCATCCAAATTAGTGGCTTTCTCCACCGATTTCAGCCATTTAAAGTATGCACATCTGCTGGCTGATCTTGTTATATGTGTTTTTTCTTTTCGCAGGAAGGAAACCAACCGGATTCTTCAACTGCTAAGGTCCGACTCTGTCAATTACAGGTACTTCCGTCGAATTAAATTTTATTATTGATGTTAGCTACTGTTGAAAGTTGCATCATATGATTTCTGTATAAAGCCATCCATGATATTATTACTGATGTTGCATATTGTTAGTTTAAATTCATCATATTATTAGTGGATACATGTAGCTTTTCTTATTTTTATTGTGCATTAAAAACAAATGATGGATATATGAATGTTGGTAACCTGCTTATGGTAATTACCCATAACGACCTTCAATTTCATTTACAAAACATATCCCCACATAAATTCACCCAGTGTTGTTTATAATGATGTTACCATAGACCAAAATTTTGCTAACATTTTGAGAAGTCCATAATCTGTTAAAAACCTTTTTAGTCTTCACCGCAATGTGTCTTATGTGTTGAGTACACTGAAATTATATGCTGAAATTTGTCATTTACTTGAAAGTTAGTAAATGAACAGGTCAAATTTCTTATACTCATAAGATAGTTCAGATTACTCATACATATTTGCTTGTTTTTGTGCCTCTGTTGATGCGCTCCTGCCATGCCTTGTCTTACACCTGCGTTTATGTTAATCAACTTGTGTTGAAGCTATTATTATTAACTTTTGTTATATTATTAAACTTATTATTATTCAAAATGTCTTTTTCATTAACAGATATTAATTTGTTACAAGTACACCCATACGTACAGTAGGATTAATACATTAAAACTTATCTCAAAGCATGCTATAACCTGGAACAATAACCTTGCACACTAACTGTAAGTTGCAAAAACAGTACAATTACATTCTTATCTGGGTTTAAGTTGCGGGCAATTGATGCGTCTTATGTGTTGACAACACTGAAATTATATGCTCAAATTTGCCATTTACTTGAAACTACTAAATGAACTGGTCAAATTTGTTATACTCATAAGATAGTTCGTCTCGACCACACAACAACCACCTACCTGACTAACTCCCTTTTCCCTTTTGCTTCCCTTTTGCATACTCATTTGGGCCCCTCAAAAGCATGGCGACCCTGCCTACTGAAGTTGTGGTTTTTGACATCCTAACAAGGGTGCCCGCAAAGGATGCTGCAAGATCCAAAGTTGTATGCAAGCAATGGTATGCCTTCCTTTCCACACCAGACTTTGTGAGAGCACACTGTTCACGGGCATTGCAACCGCATAGGCAGAAGACACTTTTCGTACACGACCTGCGCTGCATTATTCAACCAATTGACTTTAAAAGCGGCGACTATGGACCACCAACAATCACACCCCTGCCATTCCAGCCGAACATGAATAACGTGATGATACTAGCCCACTTGGATGGCCTACTTTGTGGATGCTTCCACAATACTAATGAGTTAGTGTTGTGGAATCCCACAACCACTTTACACAAGCGCCTTGACACTGATGATGGCCGTGGCATGTATGAAGACTTCTTAGACACTGTTGGATTATACAGCACACCATCAAATGACTACCGCGTGCTACACATATCCCGACAATCAAACGTGCTTTCAGCCGATGTTTACTCCCGAAACATGGGAACATGGAGGAGAATACCCTTTGAAACACACCCTACATACACAACCCGCCCTTTCTACTGGTCACCGGGGACCCTTTGTGGTGACACGTTGTACTTCACAGTCTACGAGTGCTGGGTTGTAGGCAAGAACGCTATCATTGGATTTAACACTATCACTGAGCAAGTAATAGAGATAAACTTCCCCCCCGTGCCGTCAGCGGGCATCTTCCAAGGAATTTTAGTCAATGTCAAAAACACCCTTCACATGGTTCTAACAACTGGCTTCCAAGACATGTCACTTACCGTATGGGTTTTGCAAGGAGAACACTGGATAAACCTATTCCCAACACCCCCAATGCCAACAATTCCATTGTCAGAATGGCTAACAATTACACACTACATGACCAATGGAAACTGGTTAGTCATGAGCAGCTCAAGGAAGTTATATGAAATCCAAGTGGAGAATACGTCATTACAATGTTTATACCCAGTGACTTGGTTCCGTGGCCATGTAGGGGCGGTTTTCCACGACACCCTTGTCAAACCAACTGTTTGATTTACGTTCCATGTAATGCAATTACTTGTTTCTTTGTTTCCTATGAATGTGATTGTTAAGAAACCTGTTTACTTGGCTGTTTTTATGTTGTGTATATTTTGATCTTTTCTTCTTGGTATTTGCAAATATATTATTGTTTATTTAGCCTGCTGGGTTTATTAATTAGCCTATTCTCATGACTTCATGCATCACAATTATGTATATGACCGGGTTAGTTACCTTTCATGCATCACAATTATGTAATACGTACAAACATAGCCATTCGTATCAAGTTTCAAATCTGCTTCTTTGCTCCTTATCACGTAATATATGTTTAGTATCACTTATTCACACATGTTGCTTCTTATCGATATCATCACTCTATGCTATAGAAGATGCAAATGCTGCTGCTAACTAGGATTGCCATGTAGAAGGGTTTGACTGTTTGACATGTTTTAATCAAATTTTATATGGTAGTTATCATATATTGATTCTGCAACACAAACCCCTTTTTCTAAATCTCAGTTTAGGAGACCTTATTTATAGAGATGTCTTGTTTCCTTCTCTATTTTAACTATTGGCAGAATGTATTTGCTGCTAGAATGTATTTGGTTTTAGTACTGGTTTGTTGACTTTGTTTTTATTGTTATGTTACTTACACTATGTTTGGGCTTTACAAGCTGACAACTACATGTAAAAAGTTTACAGAACTCTATTGTAAGTGTCTAGAGTGAGGCTTTGATTCCAAACTTAATTCACCTACACAATAAGTTGGTTCTCTAACCCATAAGAGTTTAATGGTAGTACACATCTACCTACTTGGTTATAGTCAAATGCTATAAGCTGTCTCTAATTACATAATATCATATCTACCTACATTAATGCGTTTAGATAGGTCTGATTTTAGTCACACAAGATCATTTCTCCTGTTTACTTGGCTGTTTTTATGTTGTGTATATTTTGATCTTTTCTTCTTGGTATTGCAAATATATTATTGTTTATTTAGCCTGCTGGGTTTATTAATTAGCCTATTCTCATGACTTCATGCATCACAATTATGTATATGACCGGGTTAGTTACCTTTCATGCATCACAATTATGTAATACGTACAAACATAGCCATTCGTATCAAGTTTTAAATCTGCTTCTTTGCTCCTTATCACGTAATATATGTTAGTATCACTTATTCACACATGTTGCTTCTTATCGATATCATCACTCTATGCTATAGAAGATGGAAATGCTGCTGCTAACTAGGATTGCCATGTAGAAGGGTTTGACTGTTTGACATGTTTTAAGTTAATGGTTCTTTCTCTTTCTTTTTTCAGCACTTTGAAACCATTCAAGGTTTGTTTCCTGATTTGATTATTCAATCTCATGATAACACAAGATTGTGAAATTATTATACAAGTTCAAGATTATGACCACCTTATCTCTAGATAAATCTTGGTATTTTTAATAAAAATGTATTATTTTGTTACTTTTGTGGTTTTGTATATGATATGTTCTCATGTATGCATGTTTCTCAATTATTGTTGTGAATTTGAATGTGCTCTGTTGATGATCTTTGCTTTGGTTATAACATTTAGACATTCCCTCTAGAATTTATATAATTTTTGATACTATATGATTATAGTAGTTGAAGAATCATGTTGAAATTATGTATATTGATCCATGTATATCTTTGTTTGAATGATAAGGATCATTAAATAGATGTAGAGGATTATATGAATAATTATATTATGTTGGAACTAATAATGCCTACTAGGTGTTTGTTGAAATGCCTCAACTATAAATTTTACTAAAATAATGCTTACTAGGTGTTTGCCTAAATGCCTCAACTACAAATTTTACTAAATTGGAGTATTTCATCGGAATAAGTTCATAATAGAAGTTTAATCATGTGTAAAAATGATTATGATGTGTTCATAATAGAAGTTTAATCATGTATCCAGTTCATAATAGTTTCAATCAAGATCTCTATTTTTAGAAGGAAAAAAGGTATCTGAAAGGGAGTTTCAAGGTATCATATTTCGACTTCTACGCTTAAAATCTTTATTAGTGATGTTTAATTTGCTTGCACTTAGTCTATTTTACAGGCGATAGAGTATTTAGTCGAAATATATGCTAGGAAATCCAGTTCATAATCCAGTTTATATACTACTACTTGCTGCTGTTTGGAGTGATTATACGAATATAATTCCTAAAATAATAGGAAACAAACAACTAATACTTTCAAGAAACAAAAAAAGTCAAAGTAAGTGAATCGGTGTGTGAGATTATTCGATACCTTTATCAGAACTTTCTATGTAATACGTACAAACATAGCCATTTGTATCAAGTTTTAAATCTGCTTCTTTGCTCCTTATCACGTAATATATGTTTAGTATCACTTATTCACACATGTTGCTTCTTATCGATATCATCACTCTATTCTATAGAAGATGCAAATGCTGCTGCTAACTAGATTGCCATGTAGAAGGGTTTGACTGTTTGACATGTTTTAATCAAATTTCATATGGTACTTATCATATATTGATTATGCGTTTATTTGTATGTATGATTTATATAAATCATTTTGTAATGTACCTTGGGAAATAGGTTAAAAACAGTAATGCTCCAACATGCTTATTTCACTGTAATGACCCTTAAAAGCTTGAATTATATTACAATATTCATTGAACTAAATAATGCTACAATGGTTGCTCTATGTTGTCATATCTTTCTAAGGCGTTGTAGTTATACAAGCTTTTGAAACATTTGTGATCGCTGCTGCAGTTCAGGTATCATAGTCGATTTTTTCTACTTATTTTAAACTAATTTAAGATTTGAACTCATTTTAGTTAAACTGAATTAACGATTAAGTTTGTGTACTAAAAAAAGACTCAATTTATTAGGCAAAGTTTACAATGCTTTGAGGTATTTTATTACATGTAAATAAAGTGAAGTATAGAATGAGAAAAAGCATGATGACAACACAGGTTGTGTTACCCCTTAGTAGGTAATATTACTAGGTAATATGGGTTTGTTTGTTGAACTTGGGTTCATAGAAATCTGTTGTTGCATTTCAGTGTAATGATCTAACTTACTATTTATGAAATTAGTAATAGCTTGCTGCTAGAATGTATTTGGTTTTAGTACTGCTTTGTTGACTTTGTTTTTATTGTTATGTTAGACTATGTTTGGGATTTACAACCTGACAACTACATGTAAAAAGTTTACAGAACTCTATTCTAACCCATAAGAGTTTAATGGTAATAGATTAACATTTTCTAGATCAGGTTTTTGGTGCTATATATATATATATATATATATATATATATAATATATATATTAAATGGGTTATGTTTAAGAGTTCGCCTAACATGACTCATGTAGTTATGGGTTATGTACGGTAGTGGATCTGTTACACAAGTGATGTTCACAACGCAGTTGTTGATTTTCTTTTTATCTGTAACATACTAAAATCATTTGTTATGATGAATTTACTTATTACTGTTAATTTCTTTACGTGCAACATCATATGTAGTGATTAAATATAATTGCCGACCTCATAAGCCTGAAAATGTTAGAATAGAATACAAATTTTATTATATTGATAAAGTACGTCTAAAGATACGCATCTTTTAACAATAAATGTAACTAAGCCCTATAGGGGGGAAATAATAAGTACGTACGCCACATTTTTTAAACATAGGCTCGGTCACACATTCACTGAAATAGCATGTACACCCATTTACAGAAATCATACACCACCCACAAATGCCGAACCAACATAAAAGGGAACGGTCTGATCCCATGACTTCACGCGAACTACGTAGAGAACGTAACAAACGATACAATGCCTCGCGAAACGCTTACGCAGAAGCCAAGAAAGCAGCTTCAACAACTGCAAGCCATGATCCTACACCGTCAGAAATCAGCGTTACACCTCCCGTGGATAATACAACCTCAGGTTACTTCTCACCCACCAATAACCTCCCGCGCACACTCTATTATTCGAAATACACTGATTCCCACACATCCTTATACAGGTACTCAATCAGGGTCAACAACACTCATACAATGCCATTCAAACTTGTCGGTAGCCCTTCAACTATAGGGGCCACGAATGCGGAAACCGTCCCTAACATCGCGTACGTAGATTTGCCCGCCACCCATCGTGTCCTCCCGCAACGTAGCCCGTGCTCCTTTTGCGAAGCACAACGTTTCCCATTCGAATTTCCAACATTCTGTTGTATGAATGGAAAAACACTGCTAGCAAACACTGAAATCCCAGAAGAGCTAAAATACCTTTTCACAGCGCAAGATGACGTTGGCAGGACCTTTCGGGTAAACATACGCGCGTACAACACAAACTTCTCTTTCACGTCAATGGGTGTCTCGCTAGACGAGACAGTAAGCAACATGCGAGCAGGTGTATACACATTCCGGGCCCACAAAGGAATATACCATAAAATAGACCAGTTAGTCCCCCAGGACGGAACACCAAGATACCTACAACTATACTTTTACGACCCAGATACAGAGTTAGACCACCGCTTGGAATGGCCAAACTTGGATCGCACAATTACTGAGATGCTAACACGCGCCCTAGCAGCAAACCCATACGTGATGACATTCCGCCGCCTCGCAGAACTGGGCCCATTAGACAATTACAAAGTAAGCCTAAACGCATCGGTTGAGCTTGACCAGCGTGTTTACAACCGACCAACAACATCCGAGGTAGCGGGTATCTGGGTAGAGGGCAACGACAACATCACCTCATACAAAAGAAGCATCATTATCCATGGCAGGTCAGACCATCAACAAAGTATACAACCATACTATGGCTGCTACGACCCATTGTCATATCCTTTATTCTTTCCGAACGGTGAGTCCGGCTGGCACCCAAATATTCCCCGCCAAGGAGCAGACCCTGTTGCATACCAATATGACGAGGAAGCCATGTACGACGACACAGAAGGTAGGCGAAACCGTAACCCTTTCTTTCCTCTATAATTTCTTACAAAACTACAAAGCGTTCCTAACAATTATCATTGTGCAGAAGGGACAGATCGAAGAGGGAGAAACAACGTCTCTATGCGAGAATACTACTGCTACAAATTCCAGACACGGCCAACAGAAAACGTTCTGTTGCTGGGGGAAGATTGCTCCAACAGTTTACGGTCGATGTATACATAAAGCTAGAGACTTCTCGCCTACAATTCTGTGAGAAAAACCAACCTAGAATACGGGCGGAATTGTACCAGGGAATCGTTGATTGCGTAAACGCTGGAGACGCACACGCCAGCCGAATTGGCAAGCGAATTGTCCTACCCGCATCTTTCATCGGTGGTCCTCGTGACATGCGTCGCCGTTTCCTAGATGCGATGGCATTAGTACAAGACGAGGAAAACCAGATTTCTTCCTAACAATGACATGCAACCCACAGTGGCCCGAGATATCTGACAGTTTAAAAATAGGTCAAAGTGCACAGGACCATCCCGATCTCGTGTCAAGAGTGTTTCGTGCTAAGTTGGAGGACCTAAAGGAGCACCTCTTCAAAAAAAACGCTTTAGGCGAGGTTAAATCATACGTATATGTGATCGAGTTCCAAAAACGTGGACTGCCCCATGCACATTTTCTTCTTATAATGCACCCACAACACAGAATCAATACCCCAGACCAATACGATAGATTCGTCTCAGCTGAAATGCCCTCGAAGGAAACCAACCCTCAGTTGCACGATGTTGTTGTGAAACACATGATCCATGGCCCCTGTGGCCACTTGAGAATGAGTAGCCCATGCATGCAAGGGGAACCTAAAGCTTGTCGGTTTCGTTACCCAAGGCAATTTAACAACCATACGATACAAGGAGAAGACGCGTACCCGTTGTATCGACGACGCAACAACGGCATAACTGCCCACGTCAGAGGGAAAACATTAGACAATAGATGGGTCGTTCCATACAACCCTAAGCTACTGTTGTTGTTTAACTGCCACATTAATGTGGAGATTTGCTCAAGCATAAAATCCGTAAAATACTTGTTCAAGTATATTTACAAAGGGCACGACAAACAAGTTGTTAGCATAGACCCTGCTACAGAGGAGGTCAACATCAATGAAATAAAGCGGTTTCAGGATGCACGATACATCTCACCACCAGAGGCAATGTGGCGTATATTTTCATTCCCCCTTTCTACCATCCACCCATCGGTTCTAGCACTGCAACTACACCTACCGGACCAACACACGGTCACATTCACAGACCAAGCAGTCCTTTCTGAGCTTGTACATAAAGAGCGAGATAAACAAACAATGCTCACGGCTTTCTTCACCAAAAATAATTCGGATGAAACAGCCAGGAAATATTTGTACAAGGATTTCCCAACCTACTTCACATGGAATTCGGGCTCCCGTTGTTGGAATCGTCGGTCAAGAAAACCACAAAAAGGACGTATTGTTTCAGCAAATCCATCCGAGGGGAACGATACTACCTGCGATTGCTGCTATTAAACGTAAGAGGTCCTACTTCGTTCCAACACCTTCGCACAGTTAAAGGTACGGAACATCAGACGTTTCGCGCAACCGCACTCCACCTGGGATTAATTGAAAATGACAACTGCTTATCACAATGCCTGGACGAGGCCGCAGTTTTCCAGTTTCCGCCTGCCCTGCGCCGTTTATTTGCAACCATTCTCGTCTTCTGCGAACCTGCCAACGTACGACAACTATGGAACGATCATTTTGAATTCCTAGCAGAAGACCATCGACGCGTTTGTCAAAATACAACGCACATCCAAGATATGGTTCTTTCAGAAATCAAACATTCCTGCAATCCATGGGTAAAGAACTCGTACATTTTGACCTACCCACGATATCAAACAACCTAATCATGCAACAAGGACAACACAGAGAGATACAGGAAGAGTCAAACATCGTTGTCGACCCTGCACACATACGTGCAAAAGACTCCCTCAATGTCGACCAAAAAGTTGTGTTCGATAACATCATGGACCACGTCTCAAACGACCGACCAGGTGTGTTCTTCATAGACGGTCCGGGTGGAACAGGGAAGACATTCTTGTACAAAGTCTTGCTCGCTGAGGTCCGCTCACGTGGGTTAATAGCATTGGCAACAGCTTCAACGGGAGTTGCCGCAAATAACATGCCTGGCGGCCGCACGGCACATTCCAGGTTCAAGATCCCGATTAACGTTGAAAAAAACTCGATGTGCAACATTAAAAGACAAAGTGGCTTGGCTCAACTAATCAACATGGGAAAAGTAATTATTTGGGATGAGGCATCAATGTGCAGGCGCCAATCAATAGAGGCGGTCGATCGCACATTCCAGGATATCACCGGCAAAAATACCCCATTTGGTGGAAAGATAATGGTAATGGGAGGTGACTTCCGACAAGTGCTACCGGTTATTAGACGAGGCACACGCGCACAAATAGTCGATGCTAGCCTCCGAATGTCACCAATTTGGATGGAAACCCAAAAAATGCGTTTGTCAATTAACATGAGAGCTCTCACAGATCCTTCGTTCTCAGAATTCCTACTAAGAGTGGGCGACGGAACAGAGCCAACCATCGACCAAACAATGATTCGGATACCGGAGGACATGACCATTCCGTTCACGAACAAAGATACGTCCTTGACACAACTCATCGACGCCATCTTCCCATCCATCGGAATTAACGGACAATCTTCCGAGTACATAACATCAAGGGCAATCTTGACCACTAGAAACGACAATGTTGATGATATTAACAACCGCATGATCAACATCTTCAATGGTGTGGAACAGGTTTACTATAGCTTTGACACAGCTGACGATGACTGCCATAACCTATACCCATCCGAGTTCCTAAACTCCATCAATGTCAGCGGCTTGCCTCCACATGCTTTGCGTTTAAAGACTGGATGCCCGATCATGCTTTTACGTAACATCGATCCCTCGAATGGTCTCTGCAACGGCACAAGGCTTATTTGTAAAGGTTTCCAACCAATGTTATTGATGCAGAAATATCCACAGGTGACCATAAAGGAAAACGAGTGTTCCTACCAAGGGTTGCGCTATGCCTGTCTGAGGATGACATGTTCCCCTTTAAACTTAAACGAAAACAATTCCCAGTCCGTCTAAGCTTCTCCATGACAATAAACAAATCACAAGGCCAAACAATACCATTCGTTGGTATTTACTTACCGGAACCAGTTTTCTCACATGGCCAGCTATACGTAGCACTGTCAAGAGGCACATCACGTGAAAACACAAAGGTCCTTGTCACCGGTACACAGAACTTCAAGGAACATGGAGTTCACACTTGTAACGTCGTATATCGGGAGGTCCTACAGTGACACAACTTTACCTCCCTACACACAAAGGTAGACCAGTGAAAAAATAACAAAATATACACCCATTTAAAAAACTAAAAAATCACTCCAAACATTAACTAACATTACTTCCTAATAATTACACCACCTCCCACAGCATAAACGAGCACTACGATATGACATCCATCTCACATACATGACTAAATTATCTACCTAAATTCAACAGATAGTAGAAAATATCATGGACGCTACAGGAAAAGGCAACGGGAATGCAACAGGTATGTAACCTAAACTACTTCCGTTAAACACTTCGTACTATCACGTTTCACGTATAACTATTTTTATATTTTTATTACTGCATTATTATTATTACATTACATAAAAGAATTACGCCTAACCCACTCAGGCAAGCAAGACAAAAAACGAAAGCGCCCAACTTCCCCTATGGAAAATTTGAAGGAACACAAATCATCCACAGATTGGAAAAAAGAAAACACAAAAACAACAACAGCTGGTACGCACAAAAGACCAAGAACACCACATTTCTGAATATATACTTCTCTCCCTACATACACACACACATAAACCTGTATATCGGCACACATACATGAGGTGAACACAACAACTTATACGTTCTATTACTACTTGCTAATTAAATGTTCATTCATTTCAGCGTCGCCTCCACCCAAGGTAACCACACCATTGAAGCGTGAGAAAAAAATAGAAAATCTCTCCAGCTCAAAAATGAAATCATTGAAGGTAACAAGGACGCTACATCAAGTGATTGGGATGACGACTGGTGGAATACACATATGGATGAGATAATCGAACTCTGCAAGAGTTATGACAAACCATGAGCTACGTACAACATCAACTCTAAGCTGTGGAACGTCACTACGTGACGTCTCAAAATAATCTAAACAAAACAACACTTTATGATGTTTCCTTTAAAACCTTGCACAATAACATAAACTCTTGCACCAAGACATTTCATATTTGGTTATGCGATAAAAATACGGTCATATGTTGACTAACTATAAGCTCCTAACACATGTACCTCACAAAACAGGACCATTGTCGACCCTCCAAATAAAACATCGACATTTACATGTATCAACGCACCCCAGTTACAACAACACACCCTTATTAATTTAAGATAACGACTGCGTCGCAACGCGCGCGGGTAACTACTAGTATATATATATATATATATATATATATATATATATATATATATATATATATATATATATATATAATATTAAACCTAAAACAACCTAAACCTAAAACCTCCAAATTGAAACACCCATTCACCATTTCACCCAAACAGCCGCCCGCCTGAGGCTTGAGCCACCACCACACCACCCAGCGACGGTGCGACCTGAAACTCCGACCACAACCACCGCCACCACACCACCCTGCGACGGTGCGACCTGAAACTCCGCCTGAGGCTTGAGCCGCCACCACACCACCCTGCGCAGCCTCTTGAGCCTCAGCCACACCACACCACCCTGCGACACCCCTGCGACCGCAACCCCCTACCCCCTGCGACCACACCACACCACACCACCCTGCGACCTGCGACCGCCGACCACACCAACCTTCGACCTGCGCCCGCCGACCAGCCCCGCAACCGCCGACCACAACAAGTAAGCTCTCTCGTATTTTGGCTGAATGTTGTGTTTTAGCAGTAATTTCTCTTGTATTTTAGCAGTAAAACCACGTTTTTTGAGTAATTTCTCTTGGATTTGTAGAATGTTGTTGTTGATTTGTATTAGAAGAATGTTGATTTGTAGAATGTTGTTGTAGAATGTATTTTATTAGCATGTTGATTTGTTGATTTGTAGAATGTTGTTGTATTAGCAGAATGTTAATTTGAAGAATGTTGATTTGAAGAATGTTGATGTGAAGAATGTTGATGTGAAAAAATAATTTTTTTAAAAAAAATCGAGCTGGCTCGAGCTTTTCACCAGCCGAACTCGAGCTTGGTTTTTCAGCTCGGTAACAATTTTGAGCGGAGCCGAGCCGGCTCGTTAGGCCATCGAACTTGAGCCCGAGCCCACCGTGGCTTGGCTCGGTTCGGCTCGTTTACAACTCTAATCAAATCCTATAAACAGAGATAAAAAGGAATTATTAGAAAATATCCAAAATATGATACCAGATAAGATATCTATGAAAAAATAATCATAAAAAACATAAATAGAAATGTTGTTTAATAAGAAAAATCATGTTAGATATACTTGTTAGCTAGGAGCTAGGATTGGTTGGAGGGATTGTTTGGTTGGTGTTCTCTACTATTCAACATTACACTTTCATTCTCTTGCATCTTCACACCATCTCTTGTTCCTACATATGTACTCTACAAAGTAAACACTTCCAAGAATGTACCTAGTTATTTGTCACGTTAAAAGAACGTTAATTCTTCTTGGAGGGCTAAAAACATTTTGTTGTGGGTGGTTTAATAGCGATGCACGTAACTAATAGCTAGGAGGTCATGAGATGAATGTTGGAATACCGTTATCAAAATAAAATAAAACATTTTACAGTAGTTTTTTAAATGTTGTTCCTATAAACTTAAAATAGTTTCGATCCACCCAGGTAAACCAGTTCGTCTTCCAAGATACAACATCTAAGCATATTGTACTATTATAATTATCGTAACACCCAAAACTATACCTGGAACAAGAGTATACACAGTGGCGGAGCTTGACCACTCTCGAAGGGGGGGCGGGGCGAAAATAATTTTTATTAGGGGGGGCGAACTCTAGTTTTATATGAAAATTTACACTACCAAGCCAAAAATTTACACTACCGGACTAAAGTTTAACACTACCGACGAAAAAAGAGGGGGGGCGGCGCCCCCCTCCCCCCCCCCCCCCCCCGGTCCTAACTATGCTCCGCCAATGAGTGTACAGAATGCTAGAACAATTTAGTTGGACAGTTATTAAAATTTTCTAATCTAGAATGGTTGTTGAAACTACATGCTTTCATGTTGATCTATCATACAAAGTACGGTTTAAAAACTCTTCTGGATTACTTATCTTGATTTGCCCCATACTTTTTTGAGGCATCATTACTTGTAGCTAATGGTGACTCTAATGATGTTTTAAATGTAAATTTTTTTTAATAATATCAAACTAAATACAATAAAAATTACGTGCATTTATTAGATGTTATAAAAAACAAGTATAATTAAAAAGATTTTGAGACTAAAATAATTGACCTACACAAAATTTTCTTAAATTTGAAATGAAAATGAATACGTACAAGGGCATATTTTTTTAGCATTTCTTTGTTTTACCTTTTCATACATACTTTACCTTATCTTAATTATAATTATATGATAAAATTTAATCCACAAAATTGTTCAATAAAATTAATTGTTAAACTTATTACTACACTATAAAAAACTATGTACACATATTTATCGTCATACATTGTCTCTCATTCTCAGTTTCCATCATTCCATGTGTGGGCTGCCGATATTATTTATTGCCGATACCTATCAAAAGAAGCTTCTTCATTCGTAATTTTGAAACTTTCAAATCTATATTTGTCTGTGGAGAAAGATTTTTTATGATATTTTTTCTTAATAAATTGTAAGTAGATGACAATTGATGAAATTTTTCTGTCATTCGTTTATATTATTAATTTGTTGATTAAAACCAAAAATTTTCAACAGAGAGAGAGAGGGCATGGTTATTAGTTATGTGCCGAATCGAGAAAGAAGATTAAAACACCTTTTTTTTTACATAACCTAATCTCAAAACACCTACAGAAGGATATTATGTCATCTAAAACAATGTTTTGGGATTATATTGCATATTATAGTTAGTTACATTAATTAAGCTGTATAGTACTATATGATCGATAGTCCATTTGTTCATTTCTTGTTAAATACAACATTTTCCACGCATTTTAAGAAAAAAACATATCTCTAATTGACAAGTCGTTCTCAAACATTATTGTTCGGAATATTATTCCATGAATACAAAATTATGTATGGAGAAATTCATCTTCGTCATTGTTCTAATAAAATGTACAGAAAATCCTTTTGGAAAATACACCAATCCTTAGGCCATCAATGAAGTTGGCTAGCCCATACGGCATACCACAAGCTTACATATTTTATTATATATACTGTTACTAAATATACAAAAAGAGCAAATTATATGATACAATATATCCTTGAAGATATATGAAACCTTAAAAAATTAAAAGTGACAAGTTGTTGCACCAAACCATCGATGTATCCTTGGTTAACATATGTCAATACTAAAATCGTACGACACATGTTAAAACATCCATTAAAAGGTTTCTGTATTTGAAGATTTTAAGATCATCAAATTATACTTAGAATCCATAATTAATCATCCTGAATTTACAAAGAAACATTCTAATTTCACGCCACTTGAAACATTTTTGAAGCCTGTCATTTGGTATTTCTTTTAAAAGCCATAAAATTATCACAATATTAGGTATATGTATAACAGATAAAAAACCAAAATTAAACATAACAAATAGAATTTAACTGACACTCGTATTTGATACGATTTTCAACTACTTTCTAGTTTTTGTGGTTGCACAAATTTAAGTTTCCAAACCATTTGGACGAAATACACGCCTCACTCGTGGATGCGGGAGTAAACACCTAAGCGAAAGAGTTTTTCTATCATCTAGGTTAATCTCTCGATTAAAAATACATATATGTTTGCTTATCCGCCTATTTCAGAATCTAAAACCCAAATTATTTTTCTATATTTATATAAAACCCTATTTTAAGAATCAATAGATTATTTAACTTAACTATAATTTTAACTCATCATGAAACTTTCTACCAATAAACTCTATAGATATACTGTAGATAGATATACTGTAGATATATTTAACCAAATGTGATTAAGTGTAAAAATTATTATAAGAAAATGCGTCTTGTGTTAATTTCGACAAAATATATTGCCTTAACTTGCACGATATTGCTAATGACAAATTAAACATAATTTATGCCTTTTTGCAAGAAAAGTTGTTGAACTCACAGGATGCTCAATGTGTCCTCCCATTGGGTAAAGAAAGCCTGAGACATGCAAGTTGCTTCTAAAATATCACACTCTAATTACTTCGGAAATTGCATTATCTGGATCTTAAATGCACAAAATTGCATGTAGGCACAGACGTTGACTTTTAAGCTTTTTAATAAATTTGGACTTCATTTTCTTTGCAAAAGTCAAACCCCTAATTACAGAAAAGAACAATTAAACCCTTGCGCTATGGAACACAAGTTTTAACACAAATATAAAGATTTAAACCCAAATTTTAATAAAACACTTTTTTTATATATATATCTTTGATTAATATCTTCCATGCTTGATATTAAGTTGGGCATGTGAAAAATCGAATATCAACTTGGCCCACAAATGAGTTTATTTTGGAGCCCAACGGTCATTGATGCATTTTGAGCCCATACCATATTTTATTTTCTTTTTTGTTTTTGGCCAACCATACCATCTCGATTCTCGAGTGCAAATTTAAGTTTAAACTTAAATCAATGCTCCACCTCATCATGTCTTTTTCTCTTTAAAATTTTCACACCTATTGTTGGATGCTCAAATGTCTTGTAACACACGGCAATATAAAGATATAAAAATAACGTCCTCTTCCTATAAAGAATATAAGTTTGACACAAATGCATAATGTGAATGTTTTCATGAAATATTAGGTTGATAGCATAATGATAAGAGTCAAATAACCTTTACAAACAATAGAGTTCAATTCCTGACATAAAGTAGCTTAGGAGTTGATAGTAATTTAAAAGCATTGATAGATAACTATGTGAATCACCGTTTGAAAAAAAAATTATAATTTAAACAAAATCTGCCGAATTATCATCCAACAAGTTAGATCGCTTTGAAATAAATTGAATATAGACTTGGAAAGAAATGAACCATAATAAGATTTTAGAAGGGAAAAAAACATGATTTGCTCAAATGTCTAGTTCGCCGGTTAACAAGTCATCCAAACAAACAAACAACAACAAACCCAGTATATCCCACTTAAGAGTAGGGTCTGGTAACAAGTCATCCAAACAAAAACGGTTAAAGGGTCATTAACAGAACCGACTGTTTTACATAGCCGGTTTTTGATACGACCGCGGTGCACAACATATAAGAAGAATATAGCATTTTATATTACAATTTTGGATGGAAGCAAGCTAACCCATACCCCTTCATTATTGTCCTCTCAATTGAATTTTGGGGCCAAAAATTAATTGGAAACATGCAGCTTTAAGACTTTTTATTATGGTGTATCTTTACAGCCTTGTTTTCCAGAAAGACAAATGACGGTTCCTTACATTCAAAGGAAGCTTCTTCTGAGAAAATTGAATTAAATGGAAGAGTAATGGCTTTTAAGCTGGCATGCATAGAAATGAGACCAAACCATGTTCTTTCTTATTAACTATCAACACAAGAAAATAAATAAAGAAACGAGATATATAACCCTCCTAATAAATTCTTTTGGTCCATCAACATTTTATCATAAAATAATGATAATAATTGATAACTGATAAGTCATATGCACATATGTCTTTCCTCATTTCTCTCTCTTTTTTCTTTTTCTTATTGTCTTGATCTTGTAGTTGGAGGATATGTATAAAATTTTTATATGGATGTACCATTATCCAATAAAGAATCTGGTTGTTTATTAAAAATTTAAAATGAAGGCAGCTGCCATGGAATTGATTGGAGAAATTAGAAAAGAAATGTATTCAAACACTAAAAGAAAATAAAAGTGTCCTATAGCATCAAGGTCTATTTGGATCACTACTCTCCTTGGGATGACTAAGTTTATGGCTTCGACATTCGATGTCAAGCGCGATCACATCAACACAATGACGCAATAGGATAGCGTGAAGCTAAAATATAGACCCGCCATGTGAAAACCTTGGGCGCCAACATATCGATGCAATAGGATATTGATTTTTTTTATTCTTTTTATTATTCTCTATAATTATATATATATATATATATATATATATATATATATATATATATATATATATATATATATACTAGCAGGGAACCCGCGCGATGCGACGGTGTGACGATTTACAAACAAGGTATCTTTTTTATGTTAGTTTATCTATGTCACAAACAAAACCTAGCATCTCTACTCTTCATAGACCCTAATACAATGACCAACATAGATGTTAGTACTGATGTCATAGGAAAAGAAGTCAATGCAGCTTGCTGTAATTAAAACATTAAAACAATCAAGGTTCATAATAGTACGGAGCAACTATTTTTGAAAAATATATATGAACATAGTATTGTAAGAAGTTAGCTCGTAAACATCTTCATAGATGTTCAAAGATTAATACATATGAATAGAAAAAAAAAGACATGCGGATGAATGGAGGATAGCACACCTAACATAACATAACCATAAAACATATAACATAATTAAAAAAACCCATAATAAAGAATCCATAAGAATTTAAAAACAACATTATATTGAAAATTAGAAACCCAAATACAATAACATTTGTATAAGCATATATTGGTTAATAAACATTTTAATAGAAGCAATTTAGGTAAATTCAGGTAGAAAGAAGTTAAATATTTTATAATATGCCATATGACCTGATGGACCTCTCCAATCTCGAGGATTCTTAAGCCTGCAACCAATTAGAAGATCTTAGTTGATGAATTATTAAAAATCCACAAAGCAATACTCAACTTCTAATAAAGCAGATAAGAAACAACTAAGTCTCATTAATAAGAGCAAACAGAGCAAGATGATATCTAATAGAGAATCAATACAATTAGTACAGAGTTTGTTGTGTCTTTTGTATCACCAAAACTCCACATTCTCATTAATCGATAAAACAAAGAATTTGATCACAGAACACGAATCATTAAAGTAAATCAAATACCATATCTTGTTCTCCAAAACCTTAGTAATATGTGGGTTCGTAAGATACTTGGTTAGCCATTGCTGAGTTTAAGTTTGTGTTTCTCATTCTAAACCTGATGAGTATTTAGCAAACATAGATGCTTTTCGATTGTGAGCATTTAGTAAGGTAGAGATTTGTTCCTTACAATATAACGTGAAATTAGCTTTTTGTTAGCATTTATTTGATCATGTGAGCTACTGGTTTTTTACACTTAGAGTTGATTGTTTCTACATGTTCAATTATGTATTGGGTCAATTCAGGTTATGTTTCATCTCCAAAGTAAATGAACCCCATGCTTCGCTTGAGTTTTGCTGCAAAAGAGCTAACTTCTTGCAATACACTTTAGTATGCATGGTTTTGGTATTCGGGGTAACTATTGTATGAATCAGGAATTTAATAATAATACTAATGAAGTGATTATTAGAAAAAGTTTTAAGTGGAATATTAAATGTAGATCGAGTCAGACTGCGTCAAAATCATAAGCATTCAAGTTTGACAGCAGAACCAGCCTCACAACATGTAGATTCAATGGAGAAACAAATTAATTAGCTTCATAACTTACTACAACAGAAGGAACAGGGTTGTAACCTAAAAGAATAACCTCTAACAAGGATTGGTTGATAACAAATCTCTAACATATGCAACTTACCATTAGTAAAGCATAAAGTTAATAACTTTAAATAAACTGAAATACATTGTAAATAATTCACAAAGGAGCAGATGTAGATATCTACTATGGATCACTTTCATTATAACAACTATCATTAATGAAAAGATATAATAAAACACTCATTATTCAAAACCAAACAAAAATCTTAAGGTAAACCTATAAGCATAACTACATAGAATCATTAACCATCTATTAAGATAAAACCTTTTTTAGGTTAAACAAGTCCAGTGCTTCTTAATCATGACTACGAATGAAAGAGGAACACAGGCACAAAGCTAAAAAATATATTCAATTATTATACATATCCTTTGTGTTGCCTCACAGGTCATATCCTCACTGATTACAAGCATATATACTATCTCCTGCTACTTGAACTAAAAGTATCAACGAACCCTACAGATGAAAAAACAACACACATATAGACCAGTGGCAGATTTAGTTGGCAAAATCAATCAAGTTTTCATCCGAAACAAAATAATTAAAATTTATAAGCACTTGATACAAACCCCAATATGAAGATATTGCCCTCTATAAACCAATTTATGTTAATAGTAATTCCCTAAAGAAAGCTTTTATGACTGTGCACTTAAAATTTTGAACTGGTCATCCCTCATACACCACTACACCAGTATACATCTAATCCTCTTAGTATAATTCACTTCCAGGAGTTCAATTCCATGATGAAGTAGAAAAAGAACTATCAGCTCAAAAACACCATGCATAAGAAATAGAATCCAACCCACCAAAGTCAAACAACAGTTAAACTAACAAATTCCTAACAAATATTGTGGACGAAAGGCAGGTGAACAGTATTATCATCAGATATTACAAGGTCAATAACATGTAAAGTAAATAACTAACTGCAGGTGTTAAAATTCCGATTAACTGATCTGATGGGCTTGTTTAGGATGAGTAGTCCTAATCAGTTACCTATATTTACATTTCTATATACATAATCATAGTCAATTCCAAACCCAATCACAAGAAGAAGCATTAAAATCAAGAAACTTAATCAAATGTAAGACTGAAATAGAAACATCACCTTTAAATCAGGAAGAGGATTGACTGGCAGTGAGTTTGGGTTGGAGTGGCATGCTGCCGATCAATAAAAAAGCATCAAGAAAGGCGCGTCTTACGATTTTGTATGAAATTCCTCTTTCGCCCTAGCTTTATTGCTTGTAACTAAGAAGAACTAAGAAATGGGTATCCTCCGATTCAATCAAAAAGCATCGGATCTCCGACGGATCGACAGATGATCAATCAGAACTCCTACAAGAACAAAATCACACAACAATCAAACCTAATTCCAGTTCAATGAACAAATCACAGTGTGTGATGAAATCATCAAACAACATCATTCAAACCGAAGTTCATAAAATCGAAAAATCAAACAAATGAACACAAAGAGGTACCTGATGAAGTCGCCCCGTACAAACCCTAGATCTGATGTCGTCGTCTTCTAAGTGTAGCGGGCCACCGTCGCCGAACAAGTCCTGCCTTGTTATGCCGCTAGGGGTGCGGCTGTACCGCCAAACCGGTGCTAGTAAGGAACCCGCGTTATCGGGCAGCAACTGTCATCTTCAACCTCACTCCACCTTGCAACTCACCACCCCAACAATGGCAGCAACTGTCACCATCATCATCCCACCGTCATCCTCCTCCTCTTCTCCGCCGTAACAACCACCATCGCCACCGGCGTCATCGGCGTCAACTACGGCCACATTGTAGATAACCTACCGGACCCAACCAAAGTGGTTCAACTACTGAAATTGAACTCCATTGACCACATCAAAATCTTCAACACCGATTCCACTATTCTCAAAGCGTTATCAGGCTCCAAAATCTTGCAACCCTTGCATTGTCTGTTGTGTTTGTTGCCGGTGAAACGGTGGTTGAGGCGGTGGAGGCATCATCCACTGCTGATGGTGGTGTTGAGGCGGTGGAGGCATCATCCACTGCTGCTCCGGTTGTTGGTACGCAGTGGACAGGAAAGGGGCTAGGGTTTTGTAAGGGATTTGAAATTTGAAAGAAGAATATAGACGGGAGCCCGCGTGATGATGGTGATGGTAACTAAAGCATTATCACTTGTAACTTATGCTTTAAGAGATGTACATCTCTTAAAATTAAGAGATTTGGGTGAAAAGACTTTTTTGCCCTTGTCATTTGCTTATTATATGTAGTATAGATAATATGTTCTGTTTGATGGTTTTTTTCAATCTCTTCTTTGTTTTGTCATATAATATCATTAATTTTATGACTTGGTTAATTTGTTATGATTTGTAAGCATCACAGGATTGAAGAAAAGGTTATAACTTATAAATCGACATCAACTTTTGGTCCACATTTAGTAAAAGTATGCATATCTATATATAATACTAAAAGAGTAAGTTGGAGGGACACTTGTCATATTTCTAGACCCCCTAAGTTTGTTTTTCCCGGCTCTCTCTCCTCTTAAATATTTACCTAAAATTAATTCTTTTAAGATTAAAAGTATCTATAACATCTAATAAAGCAAGGTTTTCTTTGACACTTTTCATTCTCTCAAGGCATGTTTTTGCCACTTGTCCTTTTTTTAGACATTCACATATAAATTTTCCCTCCAAAAGGGTGTTATAGTAATTTAAATACTCTTATGAATTTTTCTCTTTTATTAAAAATAAATTTTATTAATTACTATGTTTCTCTCTCTTATCTATTTTTTTAAATCACACTATCTTTTTTAAAAGATTTTATGAATGAGACTAAAAGTAACATCTTTTAATTAAATAACGAAAAATAAGTTTATATAATATGAAATTTTTTAAAATATTAAACATTTTTTAAATAAAATATTTTAAAATCTTTTTGTTTTTAAAAAAATTATAAACAGGTGAAATATTTTAAAATAGTCTTATTAAAACAACTAGAATAATTACAAATCATATTTTTTTACAAAACAAGATTTTTATAAAATATATTTTTTATAAAAAATCTTAAAATGAATGTTTAAAAATAAAACTATTTACATAAGAGAGTTAAAAATAGTATAATTGTTTTATTTCTTGAACTATTACCTATATATATTTAATTATATTTTATATTAAAATATTATACTGTACCTATTCATGTTTATTTTTTACATTAAAATTTAATCTGTTTATTTAATGAGTGTTTAGCCTATCTATCTATCTATAAAAAAACTAAAATATGCGTGAAACAATTGTAGATCTCATTATACTTACTTTTTAATTACTCTATATTATTAATAATAACATTGAATATAATATTACCCATACCATTTTCAAATTAAAAAATATTATAATTTAATAAATTAAAAACTTATTATTTTATTATTCTCTATAATTATATATATATAATATGTTCTGTTTGATGGTTTTTTTCAATCTCTTCTTTGTTTTGTCATATAATATCATTAATTTTATGACTTGGTTAATTTGTTATGATTTGTAAGCATCACAGGATTGAAGACAAGGTTATAACTTATAAATCGACATCAACTTTTGGTCCACATTTAGTAAAAGTATGCATATATATAAATAATTGAGAATTAACTTTTTTGACAAATGATTATAATATGTTTTGAATAAATGGTAGATTAGGGTTTTGAATTGAAGTGCTCTTCATTATTAATTGTAGTGAAAATGCATAAACCTTTTAAGTATACGTGTTGTGAAAAGAAGGGTTAAAAACAGGATAACTGATCATTTCAAAGTGTTAATCTGAAAAGCCTTGAAACAACTACTAATTAAAGTTATATTGAAATGTAAAAGTGTAAATAAAAAAAAGTTATAATAAAACAAATATTTGATCGGACTTGATTTTAAATATAATATATAACGAGACGTAGATACAAATAAGACGTTAGCATATTTAGAAACTTATGAGATATAATATTTTAAAAGTTGTAATAGAAAATAAAAAATTAAATTATAAATAAAAAAATATCGTATTATAAAAGTTAGAATAAGACAAAAAGCCAACCGTTAACCATTCACACATTTTAAGCCATTTGTTCTTAGGATAAAAAAGAAAAACAATTTAAAATGGTCAATTATAATATTATATTACTACAAAAATTAGGATGCGATTTTTTTTTTGATGAACCTTAAAATGATTCATTCTCTATCTGCAGTAACTTTAGTAACTTTTCTACTTTTCATTACTTCATACTTAAATGTTACATCTTATTGTTCATACAAGTTTGTCCTTGTTTGAATTTATATTAAAAACAATTTTACAACCAAACATTTGTTTAATGGTTCATAATAACTCCGGAGATAAGTTCCTGAAGATTCACTAAATCTTGCATCCACACAACTTCAATTTGGTGGATTTTTTATAACGTCTATAAAGACTAATTATAACTTTAAGTATTGTATTAGGGATAAAAAATAAATAACCCAGCTCAAAATTCACACTTTTGGTCAAAAACAACTAAAAAGAGTGCAAATTAAACAAGTCAAAACTCTGACTTTTTGGTGATGAATAAATAAATGGAGCGTGTTATAGTAGTATAATCAACTAAATGGTATAAAATGAGTGCAAATTAACAAAGTCAAAATTCAGAGTTTTGGTCAACAAAGTCAGTTGTTAAAAACTCTCTAATGCATGCAATATGTTGTCACTCAAAGTAGTGACAAAATAAATATGGATTTGTGTATATTGAAAATGAATATATATAACACAGAAATACCAAACTTTGCTGGGTAACTAAGCTAAACTAACCTTAACGGGCCCAAACAACCCAATATACATACATACTGGGCCAGTGGGTCCTATTTCTTCTTGGTTTGATATATCTGTATAAGTGTATTATCATATTATATATTATATAGGTGTATTATATAGGTATATTTTATACATATTGTATGCAATTGTATGGCAAACGGTCTCGACAAATCATGTGGAAGAGAAACATAGACTCATGCATGAGAGAGAGGCTATAATCAAATGGTTTAATCGATATATTAGGTACCCGACGACGAATATTAGAAGTATGAATTATTCGACATCAACAACTTGGTTAGCCTTATTTAGAATATTTTGTGGTTTGGACCTAGCGTGTTAGAATCATGGTCATGTGATATCTTAAAAAAAAATAAGTGGCTATCTTAACATGAACCATTGGATGCAGGTACACAACTATTGATATAATTGCCTGAACCAATTAAAAAAGTTTTACATCGGATCAATACATCGTGATTTAAATTTCATATAGTACAACCGCATATGTGCATTGTACGACATGTTGATGCGTAAAGCTTTTATTGTTTTATTTTAGTTCTAGATTATTTTATATTTTAGTATTGTCATACTCGATACCCAAAGAAGTTCATAAAATATATTGTGATCGTCTTTTATAAACTAGCTATTGTTTTCATGTAAGTACTTTAGTGATGTGATATCATTTTCTTCAATGAATATAATCTACTCTACGTCGAGCTTAATTTTAACAAAATCAACCTGTCACGTAGCGTGGGTAACTGCCCACTATTACGATGGATTGACAGCATTTACAACGTGTTTGGTATCCGTTTTTTGATATTTAGGATCGTGTCAACTTCCCGCGAGGGAAACTTGGTTTGGTTGTATTGTTTTCTTAATTTTTAATCAAATGGGCCAGAATCAAGGTTTTTCATGTGGTATAGAAGGAGCAGACGAACGGACATTTTCATGTAGGGCTTGGGCTGAGCCCAAAACGAACAATAGAAGGAAGACTGAAGATCAATATTCAATGGTACACTACTACACTCTAAATCTCTAACCAATATTTTTATATAATACTTTCATTGAAAAAAGCTCGTCCAACCAATATGTTTAATCAAATGTATGTTCTTTTTGGTATGACATTCTTTCATTGACGTTTCTTTCTCCCCACCCAAATATCAATATGTCAACGTCCAATTAAACAAATCACATACAAAATCATTAAATAGTGAAATAATGCTTGGGGCCTATATGATTGCATATCGAGTGTAACTTTATTCTTTGTAAAGATATATCAAATTGAGATAACCTAAAAAACTTAAAAAGTAACTTTTTTTAATAGTGATTTACATTTTATTAAACTATAAGACAAAGCTATATTTTATTAAACTACAAGATAAAGTAAGAGAATATATTACATTAAACTCTAAACCCGTGTATTATATCGATTAAATAAGAAAAATACTAAATATTTATAATGAAGAGTTAGTAACTTTAAAACACTATTTTGATATAAAGATATGATTAAAAGTACGTATGAATAAGTTTTTTTATTTTTAGTACATTTATTTTAAAAAAGTATTGCTTTGAAAAAAAAAAATTAATTAATATCTCATTGTTTCTACTCCATGTTTTAATTAACTTTTTAAAAATTTCATTTTGTGAAAAATGGTTTTATATAAAATTTTATTTTTATTTTTGAAAAATCAATTTTAAAATATTTTATAAATTTAAAAGTTATGATGTTTTAGAAAAAAATCATAGTTTAATTTTTTTTTCTTGAAAAGTGTATCTTTTAATCAAATACATAGAGTTTATTTAATGAAAATGTTTTTTAAAATTATTAATTTAATAAGGACTAAGATTAATAGTATAAGAGAGAGAAAAAGAAAATTTTAAAAACTAGTTACTTAGACTTTTAAAAAAGAATAATAACTAATTTAGCCGGAAAAATGAATATGAAGAAGAATGTTGTGATGACATGTTTCAACAAATGTAATCAATTTTAAGTACCTATATCTATATCTATAAGTCTATAATTCTACTTTAATAATGTTTCTTATATATAATAATTTTTTTTACCTTAAATATGTTTCTTATATATAATAATTTTTACCGGAAAAATATTTTTTTACCTTAATATGTTTCTTATATATAAGAATTTTATTGATATGTTATCTATAACATATATTAGATTATAAAAAAATATATATAACCTATTATATAATTTTTTATTTTAACCCGTGTAACACACTGGTATCTAACCTAGTAACTAAAAAGGGTTTATGGGACACGTGTCGACTTGTGATGAAGCCTAAACTTTTATTTTCTAGTTTTCTCTCCTATTAATTAAAATAATTTTAAATAAGTAAACTAAATAACTAAATATCTAATATAAAAAATATTCTTATGGTAATTTTTTAAAACATGCTAAATAATAAGATTTTAGTTATATCTTATTTTCAAATAATTTTATAACTGATTTTTGTCATTTGTTATGTATAATTAATTAACGTTTATTATCTATTATTATATCAATGGCTAATGACATGTACGTACAATATATTTATAAGTTTAATGATTTTAATATTTTAATTTATACATATATGTAATACATGAATTTCTAATCTAGTTAGATGTATATAAGAATGAACATGGTTATTAAGTTATGTAACATGATTCAAAAATCTCTTAAGTTTTCAACCATAATTATTCCAAAATATTTAATTACTAATAGCATAACCTTAAGATATCTAATGTTTAGTATATCTCTCTTTTGGTTAAAATATGTGAGTTTATACATACATACATATATATATATACATATATATATATATATACATATATATATATACATACATACATATATACATACATACATACATATATATATTATATATATATATATATATATATATATATATATATATATATATAAACT
>JABSNV010000143.1:17500-20000 GCA_024085815.1 Flaveria linearis | reverse complement strand
CATATATATATATACATACATATATATATACATACATATATATATACATACATATATATATACATACATATATATATATATATAGAGAGAGAGAGAGAGGAGGGATCAAATGAAAACCACCTTTATAATTGAAAACTAAGAAAACCACTATCAACCAATCAATCTTTTCCTTTTAAACTTTTTATTTTTTATTTAAAAGGTTAGTAAGGTAATTTTGACACCATTTTATTTTGGTAACTATTTATTCTTTTGAATCTCAATCTATACACTCACTCCTCTCAGATCTCTCAATTTCAATCTCAATTCATCCGATTCACAATCAGATCGCAGATGGATACCTCCGCCTGCATAAAAGAGGTTAACAGATCGGCATCGGTGGCGTTTGCCCCCGACGCCCGTTCCATGTCGTTCAGCTCCTCCGCGAACCTCGAAATCTTCCAACTTGATTTCCAATCCGACGATCGGAAGCTCCCGTTAGCTGGCGCTATACCTAGCTCCGAACCGTTTAATCGGTTGTCGTAGGGGAAATCGCCCACGGCTGGCTCGGAGGAATTCTCACTCGGGCTTGTTGCTGGTGGTTGTGTGGATGGGAATATTGGTATCTGGAACCCGAGGATACTTATCGGGTAAATTGAATCAAATTGAAAGCATTTTGGATTAATTGATCAAATATTGAATAGTGTAATAGTGTTTTTTTTCTTTTTGTGATTTGAATCTTTCCGTAATGAAGATGACAATGAACTGGATGATACTTGCTCATTTCCGTAATGAAGATGACAATGAACTGGATGGAAAATGGAAATCTATGAAGATACATATATGTACCCACTTGTGACGTACGTATATGTAAGTCCAAATGATTTGAATCTGATGATATGCAGTTGATTTCTGAGGCGTATGATGTGTTGAAGAACGGTGGTTGAGTAATGGGGAATTGGCTGAGATTTTTGATAAGTGGAATAGGGAAGAACTGGTAACATCAAGATGAAGAAGAAGATGATGATGAACTTGCTCTGGTACGTATATGTAACCGTAATGAAGATGACAATGAACTGGATGGAAAATGGAAATCTATGTAAGATACATATATGTACCCACTTGTGACGTACGTATATGTAAGTCCAAATGAAGAAGAAGATGACGATGATGAGCTCGATTACGTATATGTACCCTAATGAAGATGGAGATAAACTAGATGGAAAATGGGAACTAGGTAAGATACATATATGTACCCACTCATGACGTAAGTATAAGTTTTTGTTTAGATGAGATGAACTATATGCATGTATAAGTTTTTTGTTTACATATATGTACTTCTTTTTTTTACGTATACGTGAGTTGAACTTGTATTCACACACATATATATAAATATTTTTTTGGCTTTTCAGTGGTTTCTTTGTTACTATATTTTGTTACATGTATGTAAGTATTGGTACGTATATGTAACTAAGCCATCTAGTTTCCTTGATTTAGTGTTTGCAATTGAAGTTACATATATGTATGTGGGTATTTAGTGTTGTTGTATTTATACAAATTATTATTTTGCTACTATTACATATATGTACTAAGTAATCACACTAAGTATTTTTGAAGTTTGATTGTGTTACGTATACATAACAAAATTTCATGTACATGAAATACTGATACATATATGTAACATAACGTTACATTTGAGACTATCAGTTTTTTTTATGTTACAAAATAAAAATAATTTAGTGTTATTTTTATAAATAAGTTTGTATTTAATGAATAACATACATGAGAGAGAAAAGAGTAATTTTAGAAAATTTTGTTTGATAATGGATTGTTCTAAATTTAAAACAATATGGTTTTCCTATCTTACCCTTAATGACTAATAATGCATCCTTAATTATTCATTTAATTACAATCATGCCACTAATTGATCTAAACCATTCATCAATTAAATCAAAGGCTATAAAGTGGTTTTATAGTTTTCAATTATAATGTGGTTTCATTGGAACACTCCCCTATATATATAATATATATAATATATATATAATATATATAATATATATATATATAGATATATATATGGGGAGGATCCAATGAAAACCTAGTTATAAATGAAAACCTTGCAAACTAAATCTTAACCATTGATTATGTAGATCAATGGTTATTATTACTAGTCATGATTGTAATTCTTGTGAAGTTTTTAAGACAAGTTTTTAATACAAAAGGGCATTTTAAGGAAACAAAAAAAAAAATAAAAATAAATTATTTAACTTTCCATAATTTTCGTTTCTCTTTCCTCTCTCTTAATTACTCTTTACTTTCCTATTTTTTTCTCTCTCTTCTCTCCTAATACAATGATGGTACATATGTGTACCAAATAATGTGAACGGTTGAGTGATGTATGATGAACATTTTTTTACAGTAATAGAATTTTATTAAGAGTCTAAAGACTTAATTAAGTTGAAAAATTTGGATAATACAACGACGGTACATAGTGTACATATGATATTGTTCAAAAATATTAAAA
>JABSNV010000143.1:0-12500 GCA_024085815.1 Flaveria linearis | reverse complement strand
ATCCTGTGTTATTGAATTCACCAAATCTGCATACCATGCACAGCATGTATGATTTATTTTTTTTCGACTTCTCAAAAGAAAGCACCCATATATATACATTCGGATACCATTGAATTAATGTTGTTTGTAGTTTCTGATTTTTGTTCAAATTCAACTGAAATTGATCTATATTGAAAATATGATCGAATATAACATATATGGTGGACAACATGTTATAGTGAACATGATCAGTCAAAACCTAACCCTGGTGGACTGTGAGTTATTCAACATAAAACAGCACGCCCTCCCTTTCACACACACATGCAAAAACCGATACTAATTAAAGATATAGGAAATATCAAAAAGTTAACGTACATGATATATATGCACCCATCTCTTTCCATGTCTCTCACACACGCACACACTGCTTTAGATTGGCCTGCATGAATTAATATGTCGGAGGATCGAGAATACGACACCCCAGAAAAGCTTTTTTCATGCATGCCCAATATTTGTATATAATAATAATGATCTTTTTGATGTATTAAAAAGATATTAATGTATATTAATTTCTATGATACCAGGCTCGATGATCATCAGTTTCTATAAATCTTGTTAAATTCACTACTAGAAACTGTTAATATATGACGCGCAAAAGATGACGCACGAAAAAAGATGACGCGCATTTACGCGTGTCATAAATTATTTGTCATCTTTTAAATTTTTCTTAGAAAGGATGACACGCATTTTTGCGTGTCATCTTAGTGTGTCATATTTTAAAATTTTTAAATTTTTCTCAAAACCCTCGCGGGACTCTCATTCCAATTAACTCCCCTTCTAAAGCCTAGCTGATACCCAATGATGTTAGGACCGGATCGGACAGTTCTTGTTGATAAACATGATGAAACCGTTGTGATAACACAGTTTCTTGTTGATAAAACTGGATTAAGTGATGGCTGGAGAGGGTTTTTTAGTTGCTCATAAATTGCTTGAAGGAGATGCTCTGGTTTGCAACTCGTTGACCATTGGAAATTTGAGGTAAAATATGGCATGTTATTTTTGATGTATTGATTTGTCTACTGTTCATGGATATTACTTGCTACTTATTCTTAGGATATACTTGCTACTTATTCTTGATGTATTGATTTGTCTAACTGTTCAAGGGTTATACATTTTTTTTGCAGCGATAGTAGTTATTACAGATATATGCCAGAATTTAAGTCTGGTAATGACAAGAAGAGGTTACTGATCTTTCAATGAAAGCATATAGAGGTATGCCTATTTACTGCATTTTGGTTTACCATGTTCTCATCTGAGCTTGGATTTATTCTACTTGAGCTAACTGAATACCTATTTTAGATGTATATTATTGACTTTTTGCTAGAGGTCAAGAAAATAGTCGTTGGGTAACAGGTCAAAATAATTGATTTTTTGTTGGGTGGGTGTATGAGTCGAGTTTGCCTTGACCCACAAGAACGTTTTGGTCCATTTGTTAATTGTTTTGCCAACAATTAATTTGCTTAAGATGATTACAGGATTATATAGTCTTAGGAATAAATCAATTTGATGTTGTTGTATTCATAAGCAAGCTGTTCACATTAAACTAATTGTTTATATACTATAGGCCTCATGTTTTATAACAGGAATGTTTGCTATTTGAGAGCCACATTTGCTATTTTTGTTTAGGTTCTAAAGTTTATCTATTACACATTGAGCGAGGATGTGTATAATAGCTTCCAATAGCTGCTTACCTCTTAATTGGCTTCTCCTAGTCGACAAGCCAACTTAATTGATATGATCACCTTTTTTGTAGGACAATGGGCTTATATGCTGCACAAAGTGGTACCAAGAAGAGGCAAACTAAACTCAAATAGGTCAATTCTACAGTGAGCACTTAATTTTTTTTTGTTTGCATCTTTACTTAACTTTATTAAGCTGATCATTGACTACCCCTTATAGTGTCCACGTCAGCCAGGAAGTACGAATGTGGATATTATGTGTTGAAGTTCATGAAAGAAATAGTAGATAAAGGGCTTGAAATATTAGTCAATAACAATGTAAGCTGATCATTGACTACGTACCCCTTATATTTACCATTTGTTGCTTGTAGTTTATATTATTGAATATACTATCTATGTATGAGTTTTTTATTAGTAAATTACCCATTGTTGTTGCCTTGTAGTTGATATAAACTAGTCAAGTAATTACAAGTGTTTTACATAAAGGGGTTTTTGGGTCAAAATAACAAGTTTAATTTGATGAAATTGATTTTGTCTTAGGTTGGAGAAGGTAAAGAAGAATACACTGATGGTGATTTGGATGAAGTTCGTAAAGATTGGGCGCGCTATGTATCGAATTTTATTTATATGTAGGCCTGAAATGATATATTTGAACTTGTGTTAGTATTGGTATTGGACTTGTATTAGTATTTGTACTAATTGAATTTAGACTTGTTTTTGCTTGGTAGTTGTTAATTACAACTTTTAAACTTTGTTGGGTATTTAATGGATTTCGCTTTTAATGTTATTCGACAATTTGTTTTAGAAAACAACAGGTAAATTTATTAAAAATTAAAAAAAATTAAAAATGCAGCTATTTTATGACGTGCATTGCGCGTCATCTATTGCACGTCATAAAAATTTCATAGATGACAACCGCGATGCGCGTCATCTAGTCATTTATGACTACCCCTTTCTTGACGCGCATTGCCCTCATCTTTTGCCCGTCATAAAAATACGCGTCATCTTTTGCGTCCATAAACAGATGACGCGCGGATGCGGCGTCATCTATCATTTATGACTACCCCTTCCTTGACACGCATTTGCGCGTCATCTGACCCCCAAGATGACGCGCAATGCGCGTCATCTTTGCAGTTTTTCTAGTAGTGATTTGTATCTGACGTGAACCACGGCAGAGAACTTAAAATTGCGAGCGAAATGTACGATGAAAAAAATAGTTGTAAATTTAAGACCAATCTAAACGGAACTAGCCACACTAATTAGGGTATGTTCAAATGAAAACTCTTATTTTTCCGTGAAACTCCAAGAGTCCATAGAAAACAATAAAATATCATATTTTATCTAGAACAAGGCTGTTAAATGAACTTATATGCGTTAATTTTACATGTATTTGTATATTTTATAAATTTACACATGTGTAAGAGTTGTGTAATTAAAAAAATTACATGTAATTTATCACGTATAAACTCATTTAACGATGCTACATAACTATATAGCATTAGTATTGTAGTTAAAATAATAATTTCACTATCGTTTTTCATGAGTTATCGGAGTTCTTATAACATTTAGTAGTCTATTAATCTTTATCCACTTAATTATGTTGTAAACAGTAGCAAAACTCACTACTACTTAGATTCGGTTGGCAAAACAACCACAAAATATTAAAAATAACAGGTTAAATTTATGTAAACAGGTCGTAATTTGTTTATAAAATAAATAAAAACAAAAACTATTTCTGTCCAACTACGAAAAAATAACAAATTAAAAAATAAAAATATTATCTGATAGGAAATCGCACACAAGAAAATCCGGCAATAGCGGCGACGCCATTAGCGGCGACAGGTCCATTAGCGGCGACACCATTAGCGGCGACACCAATAGCGGCGACCTGTCGCCGCTATTGATGAAGAATCCGTTTCCACTTTTTTCAATCAGATCTGGCCGTTGATCGTGCAATAGATCTAACGGTTGGGGAGGATCGTACTTAACCAATAGCGGCGACACTATTAGCGGCGACATGTCGCCGCTATTGGTTAAGAATATACAGCCCACCATCGACTTCCCTCCACATTTCCCCCTTTCCCTCCATCCACCTTTCTCTCTCGCGTGATTGCCGCCTGCCACCACCCGAGCACCACCCCCGGCCATCACCCGAGCACCACCCACCGGCCATCACCCAGCACCCCCACCGGTTACCACCGCAACCCCCATTCCCACCTTTCCCTCCTCCTCTCGCCGGCACCGCAACCCCCACCTCTCGATCGCCGCCTGCCTACCCCCTTTCTCTCTCGATCGCCGCCTGCCACCACCCGAGCACCACCGAACACCACTTCTCACCACCTGCCACCACTGCAACCCCCACCACCGCTGCTGCAACCCACCACCACCACCACCACTGCTGCTGCAACCGCCACACCGCCACTGCCGCGGCAACCGAAGCCACCTGCTGCAACCGAAGACCACCGCCACTGCTGTGTTAAAATGTATTTTTTAGTATGTATTTTTTAGGTATGAATTTTTGATTTAGTATTTATTTTTTTTTAGTTGTGTTAAAACATTATTTAGGTAGAATTTTTGATTTAGTTTGTTTATTATATGAATTATTTAGGTTGTGCTACTTGTGTGAATCTTAATTTAGCTATACAAGTTATTTGTTAAATTATTTGTTTATTATGTTAGTAATTAGATAAGTAATGCTTAATAATAACAAGTTGTTTATACAAGTATACAGTTAGTTTAGGTGCTTTGTGGTTGAAAATTATTATGTTAATAATGCTTAATAATTAGGTTATTTAGGTTATGATAGTTGTGTAACAAGTTGTGTGTATTTGTAAGTAATGTATCGGTGGAAAATTGGTTGAAAATTATTTAATTAAGTGTTAATTTAAATGAAACTTGTTTAATAGATTTGTGTTAGATTGAGTTAAATTTTATAGTAATGAACAACAATAAGAAAATCACTAAAAAATCAAACGAAACGTGACATTTTTTAAAACAATTGCAATAATGTTTCAATTTGTTTAAACATTGTCACATTTCATTTAATTTTTATAGTAATTGCTTATTGTTTTACATATGAGCGTTTACGTTTCGTGACTTCATTCTAATCATCACGAGCTTAGAAATACCCGCCCGAAATTGATTTAGTAATTATTTCGGGTTGTCCCCGTTTTGGACTGCTTTTTTGAATATTTTATCTCATTTAGGATATGAATGGTATTACATATTGTTTGTTTAAGAAAAATTTGGTCATTTTCTCTTTCTCCTCGGGTATATATTTCTATATACTTGGGAGCTAAGAGGAAATGCTGCCGAATTTTTCTTAAACAAACAATTATGTAATACATGTTCATATATGAGATAAAGTATTCAAAAAGTGGGTATAGCAGCCTACCCTTTGGAATTTCTCAATCACTGTCCTACTTTTGTTGATAAATAATGTATCGGTGGAAAAATGATTATTAGTTGTTATTTGATAAATAAGTTGGATATAATGATATAAACTTAACTTAGTTTATTTAGCCTTTTATGTAATTATGACTTATGGTTTTTCTGATGATTTTTCCCTTCTCTTTATGTATATGATAAAATTATGTAATACATGTTAACAAACAATAATGTTGGATATAATGATATAAACTTAACTTGGATATAATTATTAGGTTTTACTTGTATGAATTATGCATAATATTAGTAATTTGGTATGAATTGTATGAATTATGTTAATTGTATGAATTATCATGTTAATTATATAATCTTTTGTACTTTAATTTGGCTAAACAAAATTAGTTAGTTATTTGAAAAAACAATTGTAATAATGAATTATCATTTGACTTTTATAGTATTCGTTATTGTTTATATTAGTAGGTATTCCATATAACACCGTGTTAGTCAATATTTTCTTAGGTTATTCGATGAAATACAAAATTCTCTCCAAAATTTCATTCAGAGTTTATGCTCTTTCAATGGGTGCGGATGTAAATGCCTATAGTTTACTGCTTGCATAGTCAACGGTGTTAGGTTTATGGTAGTTGATCGTGACGCGCAACGCACAACGCAAACTCCGTGTTTTAGTGGAGGGAGAGAATGGTGAGAATATTATGGGCAACTTGAGGAGATTATTGAATTACATTATGCAAATGGGTATTCAACTGTCCTATTTCGTTGCAAATGTTTTGATACTCGAAGGGGCGTTTTCATACGACAATAATATCATTAGTATCAACACAGAACGTGATGGGACAAAGACGATCAACTCATATTTGCCTCTCAAGCTAAACAAGTGTTCTACATCCGAGAACCTTCTCGAAGAAATCAAAACAATAATCACCGTGGGTCGTCGAGAATGTTAATCATCGAAAAATTGGGATCCGCCCTACAATCAATGATGGTGTCATGGAGAACATTCAAAATGTTGACAATGACTTGACAGAAGATCTTGACGTTGTTCACAACCACTCTTCATCTAATAGCATACTTTTCATTGACTTCACACAATACTTTCATAACATCCTACTCATGTCACCGAAGACGAGACTCCAATGAAGTTAATCCGCCAACTGTTACCGCTGAAGAGGTGTTTGAAGACGAGGATGATTATGATGAGGACGATTTCTGATTATGACACCGAAGAGTCTGACGAAGATACTGAAGTATATGAGGGTGACTCTGATTGAAACATTTGTTAGGATTTGTATATGTATTTATTTTTTAAACCTTTGTTTGTATTTCATGTTGTACTACAAAACTTTCTTCTTATTTAACATTATGTTCTAAATCTTATATTTCAACATGTTTTTCATTGTGGATTGTTCTCGTATACCTTATGGCTGATGTGATGAGTCACGAGGTGATGGCGCGGGGGATCCACCACTTCCTCCATTTGACACTCATGGGAGTCACGCGTTAGACGGTAATGGTTATTATAATTAATTTATATACTATGTTTATTCAATTATTATTAATATATGATGCAATCAATGATTTTTTAATCTGATTACAGGCACGCCTTCTCGTAAACAAGAGGCAAGGCGAAAAATAAGAAATTGCAGCAAGAGCTAGCTAAAAAGGGAGGACCCTTTATCTCTACCCTTTGATAGAGCTGCCACGTATACCCCCGTTGGCGAACTTATGATATGTTTGTTTCGCGAGGTGGGGATATACATGGAAGCTAATTTACCTTTTAATGTTCGTTCGTATGAAAATCTTTCCGATGCTCAGAAGAAGCTTTGGAAGAGCATATGGCGGTAAAATTTTATAAGTTATATGTTTGTTATTCATTTTTACATAAATAACTTTTATTTTGTTGAACTAAATGTAGCGACGCTTTGACTTGATGAGATATTGCGAGATCGTGAGCGCGCACAGATAGAGGGTGAATCCGTGCGGTGTTCTCAAACGATTTAGAGATCGAAAAAATGTGGCAAAAAAAACATTTTGATCGGGTTGGAGGCTACGATAATGTAGAACAAGCAAAGGTTCAATCCTCCAACAGGAATGAATCATGATAATTGGAACAAAACCGTTGACTATTTTATGAGTGACGCATATAGGAATGTGTCAAGTTCAAACAAATCAAATCGTCAACAACAAATATAACAAACCGTGGGGGGACTGCTTCATATAGTAGTTATTGTTATAAGCAGGTAATGATTTAAATTTATATATTGTGTATTATATATTAGCATTTTTTAATAATAACATACTTTTTAAAAAAACAGAATAAAGCAGACTTGAAACGTTCCATGATGCTCATACTGGTAAAGATGGGACATTTGATAGCGAGGTAGCAGAGCAACAATATGTAAGTATTTCTTAAAGTATAATTTTTAATATATATTTATGTATGTATAAATATGTTAATATATTTTTGTTAATTATACAGAACCAATTAAAGGAAAGGTTTGATGAGCTAAGTCAAACCCAAAATCAAGAAAGTGGATCATCACGCTGAATGAAGTCGATATCTTTGAGTCGGTGTTGGGACAACGGCGTGGAATATATTCGGGGATTGGGCGTAAACCATTTTCATCTGCAGGGACGAGTTCTTTTGTTCATGATCATGAACAAACTCCTCAGTCTTTACACAGGTAAGTGCATCTAGTTGGATGTGTTAAGTTCATCATAGTTCACTTAGGTTTATTATGACTTTTATCCCTAAAATAGACTTTAATTATCTAAGTTTAGCTTAAACGGGTCAAAATGGGTGAAAACAACATGATTGAGTTAAAACGGGTCCAAATGAGTTAACTTAGATGTGTTAAGTTCATCATAGTTCATTTGGTTATTTATGCTTTTTATTGCTAAAATAGACTTAATTATCTAAGTTTAGCTTAAACGGTCAAAAATGGGTGAAAACAACATGATTTGAGTTAAAAACGGGTCAAAATGAGTTAAACTTGGATGTGTTAAGTTCATCATAGTTCATTTTGGTTTATTATGACTTTTTATCCCAAAATAGACTTTAATTATCTAAGTTTAGCTTAAAACGGTCAAAATGGGTGAAAACAAACATGATTTGAGTTAAAACGGGTCAAAATGAGTTAAAACTTGGATGTGTTAAATTCATCATAGTTCATTTTGGTTTATTATGACTTTTATCCCTAAAATAGACTTTTATTATCTAAGTTTAGCTTAACGGGTCAAAGGGTGAAAACAACATGATTTGAGTTAAAACGGGTCAAAATGAGTTAAACTTGATGTGTTAAGTTCATCATAGTTCACTTAGGTTTATTATGACTTTTATCCCTAAAATAGACTTTAATTATCTAAGTTTAGCTTAAACGGGTCAAAATGGGTGAAAACAACATGATTTGAGTTAAAACGGGTCAAAATAAGTTAAACTTGGATGTGTTAAGTTCATCATAGTTCATTTTGGTTTTTATGACTTTTTTATTGCTAAATAGACTTTAATTATCTAAGTTTAGCTTAAACGGTCAAAATGGGTGAAAACAACATGATTTGGTTAAAACGGGTCAAAATGAGTTAACTTGGATGTTTAAGTTTCATGTTCATTAGGTTTATTATGACTTTTTAGTTTGTTTGTTTTATCCCTAAAATAGACTTTATTATCTAAGTTTAGCTTAAACGGGTCAAAATGGGTGAAACAACATGATTTGAGTTAAAACGGGTCAATATGAGTTAAACTTGGATGTGTTAAGTTGATCATAGTTCATTTTGGTTTTTTATGACTTTTTATTGCTAAAATAGACTTAATTATCTAAGTTTAGCTTAAACGGGTCAAAATGGGTGAAAACAACAAGATTTGAGTAAAAACGGGTCAAAATGAGTTAAACTTGGATGTGTTAGTTCATCATAGTTGTTTTAGGTTATTATGACTTTATGTGTTAAGTTCATCATAAGTGTGTTGTTTTAACATCATTAATTGACACTTCATATACTTAGCCAAGATATAAATTTATATTTTGTTTTTGTAGGAGCAAATTTCAAGTCTATTTCAAAACGCGCAATTTATGTCACAAATGACGCAATTAATTGCTTCGCAAAAGGCTCCAAATCAAGTCGAGAAGAGGATTCAGACGAGGGGGTGAATAGCATCTTGGATGATTGGATGATATTGTGTAGTGAATTAAACATGACTTAATTATCTATATATGAGTTGTAGTTTATGTATAATTTTATGATATTGTGTAGTGTAATCTAGATTTGATAAACATAGGTTTATTTTGGCTGTAAAACAGATTTCCAAAAAAAAAAAACAAAAAAAAATTAAAAAAAGACTATTACCTTGTCGACATATGTCGCCGCTAATAGTCGCAAAATACCATTAGGTGGCGACAATTATTAGCGGCGATTTTTTGGTCAATAGCGGCGACACTTTTAGCGGCGACTTATTAGCGGCGACTTTTTGGTCAATAGCGACGAACTTTTAGTGGCGACTTATTAGCGGCGACTAGTCGCCGCTAATAGTAATAGCGGCGACATCTATGGGTATTAGCGGCGACTATGTCGCCGCTAAAGGTCTTATTCCTTGTAGTGTCGGTAGTACGTAGAGAATATAAAAAAAATTCGAATTAAAAGTTAAATTACAATAACGTAGCAAATATTTACACACTAATTAAATAACATTATTTCGGTCGCACTGTTTGAAATTTATGAAAATAAATAAAAAAAATAGTATGGAGTCAAATTGAAGTCGTGAAACAATGTTACACTTGTGACTAAATTAAACACTTAAATGGTATGTAAGCAACAACTTTATGATCTTATCACACTTTAATTTATATGTTCAATATCTATTATATTGTCGGACAAACTTGGTTATGTTTTTTTTTTTTTTTTTTTTGTTGTGGATGATTAGAAATTTATTTATTTTAGTAATTTCTAGATATTATATGAATTTCTTTATGAATTTTGATATTAAAATCTAAAATTATTTGAAAATTATATGTGAAAATTAGAAAATCTGTAGAAAAAAATGGTTGGTCACACACGAATGCAAAGATCACAAGATTTGCAACTCGAGTGCACATGTACTTTCTTTGTCATATGTCGCTCTTCTTTATCATAAATTGGCCACAAAAAGTATTTCTGACTAAAATTACGGTTGTAACTACTTATTCGATCTCTAGCTTTAACCTAATTAATTTCATGATTTTTTTTTCTAGTAGCAAGTTGCATTATAGGTATAACAAGGAAAAAACGTAGTTTTTATTCATACCAACATAATTAATTGTCTCCATCTGAATTGACTAGTGTTAATCAGTAACTTGATTTTTAATTGATAAAAAACATATTATCCTATAATTGTAATAGTGTCACACCCCAACCTTGACGCGGAATCGTCGAGGCGTGAAGTTACGATGTTCACAGCCACATAACGCTATTGCCTGAAACATGTTAAAAATAAAAGTCAACATAAAATGTTGGTGAGCATTCCATAGTTTTCAATACATAAGTATATATAAAGATGACAATTCAAGTTATAAGTTAGTGAATAAAGTGATTAGGGATGTTATGAACAATACAACAATCAAACCTCGACAATGTTAACAAGTATCAAACGACGTTAATATTCTATTAACGTTAAAAGTATATACGATCAGCTAAGTGTACTTGGATCAACCAAGCAGGCTTGCTTACCCATAGATCTATGACTTCGCTGGGCTAGCAATAGTTAATGATTGTACATATAACGCCATAACATGGTAACCACAAAAGTTCAACTAACCACAACTTTAAGTAAATTACCATAAGTTTACAAGAATTCAACCGTTTACAAGTGCAATGATTCATAAGTAACATGTTTCACCCCAAGTGTGAAATAAGAAAAAGGGTATAGAAATACCACAATGACGTATAGTATATGAATGACGATTAAGAGGATAATAGACGACGTTCCAATATAAACCTTCACGAGGCACCTAAGAATATATAATATATTGACGAGATTTAAGTTTAAATATTAAAATAAACGTTTAGCGTGAACTAGGGTTTTGGACTTTTAGGGTTTTGTAAATTATATTTAATAAGTGATTATCCTTAAATGTTATCGGTAACAATATTCTTGTGTTTTATATAAAGATGCGAAATATTTATAATAATAACATTTAATGATTAAATAAAATACGCTGTTTTAATAAAATTTATACTTGTTATTCGAACAAATAATGTATAATAAGTTAAACAATATTTAACATCAATTTTAAAAAAAAAGAACTAATACATTATTTGTTTAAAACAATATAATAAAATAAATAAATAAAAGGTTAAGATAGATTTCAGAAATTAAGTAGATGGTTTTAAAAATTTTTAATGCCAGGAAAAATATTTTATAATTTTTAGAATTTTTTCTGAAATTTTAAAGGCTTAAAATGGCCTAAAAAATGTGAGGTGGCCGGGTTTTCGAACCCGCGGCCTTTAACTTGACATGGAGCGCAGCACCAGTGGAACAAAGGCCTAGGCCGCGTAAGAATTCGGTTTTTAATTCTTTTAACTTAATCAGTTGATCACCCCCAAATCCATATGAACCCTAAACTGATTTCGATCCAATCGAATAACAATCGACAACGATTACAGAGAACGATCATGGGGCTTTGATTCCCCATGTATTTTCGAGCAAAGAGGTGTTTGTTAATTACCCAATTTGGTGATGAATTGAGGATGAACAGATCGACGAACAGACCGCGGCAGAGAGGGGATGGGTTCGGGGTGCAAATGGTGAGGATAATCAAATTCCTCTTGTGGAAGCCTCGATCACCTTCACGAACTATAGCCTCAATCAATTTCAGGTTTCGAAGCTCGAAAGAAGGTGAACACCTCAGTTGCAGGTCCGACGGCTTCGAGTGTTCGAATGGATTGTTTCTGGTATGTTTTAGTTGAAATTGAGAGTTGTAATTGATTTGTAAACAGATAATGTTCGATTCGGTTGATTTAATTTATTTAAAGTTATTGTTTGAGTGGGTTGTGAGTTGGATTCGGATCAGATAAAAGCGGGATTTATAGCCGTTGTTGAGTGATTCAAACGCATATTTTCGTTGGATACCTGTTCGAAATGGATCCAAGAAAACGATTTGGTCCGGTTGTGGGGCTTAAAGTTGAGCAATTTTCGCGTTTTGGTCGTCGCCGGAGTATGCCGGAGACTCGCCGGATTCGGCGCCGGGAAAACGAAGGGGAAAAGTGGGCCGGGGTTGGGTTGTAATTTTATATTTACACCTTTGATCCCTGAGGTTTAAACTTTATTATTTGATGCTATGAACTCCTTTTGAAGTTTTAAAGTTGTCAAAACTACCCTGGATTATTATTATTATTATTATTATTATT